>CM061142.1:525227613-525258821 GCA_030789695.1 Scilla litardierei
CTTTGAAATCGGCTGCACTCCCGGAACAAGATCAATAGAAAATTCTAGAGCTCGATCAGGTGGCAAACCAGACATCTCCTCGGGGAAGACGTCGCCAAAATCTCGCACCACAGCTGGCCACTCCATCTCCATCTGCATAGCCACAACCCCCACCGGCTTGGCCCAAAATCTGACAGGACCAAGCGAACTGCTACCACGACTGAACTCAAATACTGGATGTCCAGGAATCTCGAACACCACCTTCTTCCTCCTGCAGTCGATCGTAGCATAGAAGCTCGCAAGCCAATCCATCCCAAAGACCGCATCGTAGTTGGTGATGTTGTGGACAATAAAATCAGCATAAAGCTCATGTCCACAAACCACCACAGAGCAAGGACTGCACCCACGATGCACCGTGACTACTCCATTCCCTGTAACGATGTTCCAACTCTTGGAGAGAGGGGACGTCGACAAGGAATGCTTCTCCACGAAGCTCTGGGCCAAAATACACATCGACGCACCTGAGTCAAAGAGGACTCGGGCAGGGAACGTGCAAACCAAAACCACACCTAACAAACAGTCTAATCAATCAAATCTTACTCTAGCAACATTCCTACACAAGCATCCAACATAATTTCAACAATCAACTAATTAGGGAAGGAACAACTAGATCGAAAGTTACCTGCAATGACCTCATCCATGGCCAAAACCTCCTCCTCGGTCATCAGAAATGCCTGCCTCCTTGGCGAAACCGCCTGTCGAAAGGCATGCCCCTGCGGAACAAGGGGTACCCCACGACCAGCGAGCACCGGGGCTCTCTGCTGCAATGGCGGGGCAGCAATAGGTGCCTTCCAAGGCTGCTTCAACCTCGGGCACTCCCTGAGAGCATGGGCGGGATCTCCACAGGCAATACATTGCCCCAAGAACTTCCTACACGATTCCTTGATATGGCCCTCCTTGCCACAGAAATGGCAAGTCCTCCGAACGGGCCCTCCTGGCCTCTTAAACTGAGCAGGCTGGTTCGGCCTGAATCCAGGTCTAACCACAGCTCTCGCCTGTTCCACAGGCCTCTTCCCAGCACCAACAATAGACCCCCTCCTCTGGTTCACGAGCAGCTCCTGCCTCTTGGCTGCTACTAGAACCTTCTGATAAGATTCCCGGTCAGAAGAGGTCACAAAACTCTGGAGCTCCGAAGCAAGTCCCTGCAGGAACCTCTGAGCTCTCTCCTCAGCGTCCTGCACCATCTTTGGTGCAAACCAAATCAGCCTCATGAACTCTTGGTGATATCGGTCCACCGACGAGCTTCCTTGCTTCAAATCGATAAAACGCTGCAGCATCTCTTCCCTGGCAGCTTTCGGGAAGAACTCACCCTCAAATCTGGCCTTGAAGGTAGCCCAGACGATCGGCTCCTCCAACATCTTCTCTTCAGCATCCCACCAATTCATGGCGTTATCCCTCAGCTGGCGCTTCGCCAAGTCAACCCAACTAACTTCGTTGACCTTGGACATCTTCAGATTGTCCTCGATATTCCTCATCCATTCATCAGCAGCTAGTGGACCTTCAGTTCCATCAAAATATGCAGGACCCAGCTCTCTGAACTGCTTCGCCCCGGGCTCAGGGCGAGGGGCTTCCACCACCCGAGCAGCTCGAGTCACCGGAGCATTCTGTACCTGCAGAAGCACACCCTGCTGAACCTGCATCATCTGCAACATCATCCACATCATCTCTCCGTTAGTGGGCTCCCGCTCAGGCTCCTCGTCATGAGGGGGCGCACCACTACCACCACCACGGGTGATTCGCCTTCCTGCCATCTAATGACACAGAAAACGAAACAATTAGACTCATAGCTTAGGGCTCAGATGTCGAACTTATTTGTTGGACAATCTTGTATTATTATCGTTATCCTGATAATTGCAGTTACAGAAGGACCTGCATGGGCCACCACTAAAACCTGTCACGACCCGTGACCGGCGCCCCGCTTGCGTCGCGGCGGCGCGGTGTCGTTTACCGCAAGTTTCACGGTTAGTGTAGGGTGCGGGAATATCGAACTCAGGGAGGCGAGGTTGTGCTTGGGTCAGGTAGGACCTAAATCACCCCAAGGGGCGAGCTAGCCCGAATCGGTGGTTGGTTGTCACGAAAGGAAATGAAAGCGTATGAACAAAAAGAAAGTAAACCCGGGACTTTGGTTTCCGACCCGACGAGAGACTCTCGCCGCTACGGCCTACGGGTATGGATAGCGATCGGGATTAGGGTCTAATGGTGAGACGTTGCCTCTGAAAGTGGTACCGGCGTCCCATGGGCCCGATATTCCGGTCGGTGCCCAGGATGATACACCGGACTTCCCGGATTCGATCAGTGGGCACTCCCGTGTCCATAAACACTGATCGATCCCGAGAGCACTAAGTCCGCAACGATATCTCCCGACGTCTCATCCTGCCGCTCCCGCGTGCTAGGATTCGGCGTCTACGCTAAAGGCGTGAGCTTTGGCTAGGGAGTCAACCGCCAAGTTTATTCCCCCTTGGCCCGACGGTCAAAGGCGGTCTTTTTCCCGCCGATGACAATGAAACGCCCCGTGTAACAGTTAGATTCCTACTCCCTATCGATTTCCTAACCCTATGGACGCATCGGGAAGAGCCCCCGAAGGGGCTTCCACCAAAATCCCAGATTTGGGAACTACTCACAAAAATTCATGAAAAAGCAATCTAAATGAAATTTAACCGTTAGAATCATAATCAGACAATTGCAATGCGGAAGTAAAGGAGTAGTAAAGACAATACTAAAAAATTAGAAAGATCTGAAAACTTACTTAAGAGTAACAATTACAGCCGTCACAAGGAAATAAAACAGTAAAAAATTACAACTCCCCCGTTTCTGGAACCCTAGGGGTCCTATATATAGATTTTTGGATCAACCGATCGGGTGACAAGTCAACCGATCGGTTGATCCGTTACAGATAAATTACAGAAAACGGCGAGTTTTCACCCGATCTCACGAACCGATCGGGTGAGTTCTTGAGCGACCGGTTGGATCTTGGAGCAGTCGGGTGAACCGGTCGGTTCGACGCCCGTGTCTTCAGCTCTTTTTCTCAGCTACAGATGAACCGATCGGGTGAGAGTCACCCGATCGGTTGGAATTCTGCTCGAAAAGACAGAGAACAGCCGCCCGCAGAACCGGTCTGTGAACCGGACGGGTGACTTCTTCGTGAGCTGCGGTAGCGACCGGTTGGTGCACGCGTGCATCACCCGATCGGTTGGAGATGACCAACCGACCGGGTGAGGGGCAGAAAGATGAATACTTCGCCGTTTGACCTCCTGGATCACGCGTGACTTCTCCCGTTGCTCCGGGGACTTGGGATATCATCGTAAAAGGTCCCCTACGTGGTCGAACTCCTGCAATCATGGACAAACAAAGAAAAGTGAAAGAAAACGGGAAAACATACGAAAACGAATAAGAGACGGCGGAAAACACGGAGAAACACAAAAGAAAACGTGCGTGAATATATGAAATATAGACGCACGTCAACCCGCTTCCCTTAAATGGAGGCGAGACGTGAGAAGGTCTGCTTAAACGTGGAGCTGTGAAGCTGCACGCCTGATAAGCGTGAATTTAGTATAAGCAGGTCCCTGTAATTGCAAATGAAACAACAATAACAATAATAATAATATGAGACGGATATGAAATACCAATCCCACAGTTTGTCCACAAAATATTCAACATCACAGAAAAGCCACCAGGCTAAAAGAAAGAGTCTAAAGGCCCAGAACAAGGCCAAACAAAAGGCGAATATAACAGAGTATCAAACTAGGCGCCACGCACCGACAACCCAAAAGATCTAACAAAACTAGACGTAGACACTAAGAATGATCTCCAGTGTCCACGAAGTCCTCGTCCAACACGGGCGCAAGCTCGGCGTCCGCAAACACCTCACCCTCAGCAAGTAACTCGGGCTCAAGGTCTAACATGCGTTACCCAAAAGAGAAAGGGGCACATGTCAGCAAGTCTAAAAGACTTGAGCAAGGAAACTGAAAGTAACTAACAACTAGCATTTACAATATTAAGCAATGACATGACAGTTAAGTATGATGCGATAGTTTAAAGGAAGAGACAAGCACGCACGAAGTAGCCAAAACTACCAAATCACTAATCACTTATCATTTATCACTTATCACTTATCACTTATCACTTATCACTTAGTGCATAGAGAGTCCACCTGCTGGCCAGCTCGTGGCTCAGTCCGCTTATCTCGTATCACTATTAATCACTTATCACTATTTATCACTTAGTGCATAGAGAGTCCACCTGCTGGCCAGCTCGTGGCTCAGTCCGCTTATCTCGTATCACTATTAATCACTTGAACACTAGAGATTTCGCCTGCTGGCCGGAGTGGCGGATCAGGCCAACTCGGGGCTCAGGTGGCCGCTTATCTCTTACCCCACCCATATGTGTCGAGCATTGGGGTTTCCAACTACAGGGCTCGCTTCTGGAACACGAGCCAGGAAAATAATAGCGTTGTAGCGTGTGCTACGCAATCACGATGACAAATCAATATGCAATGCCAGGAACCGATAATTACGTACCGTTAATTGAATTTAAACATGACAGGCAAAATGCAATGACATGATCATATTCGCGTACCGCTAATTTAAAGTAAATGTGACATACAAGCATGATGAAGGTGACGGACCAAGCTTCGTTGTCAAGCTAGGTCAATGGCGTCTAAACGGCTATCCTTTCACCGTCTAGTCTCTTTTACGCTAAAGCAAGGGAAATGGCCTAAGACATGGCCCAATTCAAGAGTTGCAAGTTTCACTTGCCTGATACCTGGGTTGACGAGCAATGAAGATCGTCACAAGCTAATTACGGAATAGATCGCTGTTATGGCAAAACAATCATTAGAACAATGATTCTAAATCGATTTCTTATTAGAATCCTAACTTTCTAATAATCCATTTTATTAGGGTTTCACACATGTCAATGGGGGTTATGCTAGAACTAAGGGAATCGAGTATTACCGTGAAGAGGCGGAGGAGCGATGCCGAGCAACCACGGCAACGGAAGAACGATCCGGCTCAGATCTGGAAATGAGGGAAAAATCTGGAGAAATGGGTTTGGGGGTGGATTTTGGGGTTTTGATGAAGGTTTGGGGAAGATGAGAGATGGGTTGTGACAAGGGAGGGTTTGGATGATGGAGGATGAGCTTGGGATGAAGGATTAATGGCTTGAGGAAGATGGGGGCTCAATGGGGGAGAAATTAGGATTTTAGGTCGTGAGGGAGAAGAGGAAAACGTTTGGAGGGGTATTTATAGAGTTTGGTGGCGGCTAGGGCAAAACTAGGGTTTACAGCACTGGTTAGTCGGTCAAAGAACAACCACTGACCGACTAGTTTGGGAACTAGTCGGTCGGTCGACCAACGTAGACCGACTAGGTGTAAACAGTAGCTTCAGTCGAAAACCTGAACTAAGTGTTAGTCGATCAATGAACAACTACTGACCAGCTAGTTTGGAATCTAGTCGGTCAACGAACGTTCATGGACCGACTAAGAGTGAACAGTATTGATACCAAAAATTAGTTGAAGAGTTAGTCGGTTAAAGAAGCATTGCTGACCGACTAGTTTGCAACCTAGTCGGTCAACCAACCTTCTTAGACCGACTAACGATAAACAGTAACTCCTGAATTATTTAGAAAGCCAACTAGTCGGTTCAAGAAGGATTGCCGACCGACTGGATCGTCATCTAGTCGGTCGGTGCCCCTTCTTAGACCGGCTAACGTGCACCAAAAGTTCCGATACGGAGCGCGGAGCTCCGGGATCGATTCCTAAGACTCCTAGGCTTGATCTAACAGTAAGATACGACCGTTATGAAGCCCGTCACGAATGACTTACTCCGAAATCGACGATCCTAAGGAAGAAACGGGAAAACACGACGAAACGATCGAAAATGAAAGTTACGGAGACGAAAACCACACATGAGGAGAAAATCCATCAAAACATATATTATAATATAATAAATCCAGATACATGAAAACCAGTCGTTACACATACAAAATGTAATTTGTGACTCCCACAACCCGGGATCACAACCACACTCTCACAACCGAGAGTGAAACTTACAATATGAAATTGAAATGAAATAAGAAACTTCTTACCGACAAAATACCTATCCCTTGAGTATTGCTTACGAATTATGGCAAGGATGATTTTGAGGAAGAAGTGGCACCAAACCCTAGCTCCAAGATGTAGATCAGCGATGGAGAGCTACGGGGAAGTTGGTGACCTAGAATCAAGCACTTGGCTTGGAAGGCTTCACACTCAATGAATCTCTCTTTGGAAGTAAGAGTTAGGAGAGATTATTGAATGGAATGAATGAGCTTTGAATGAGCTTGGATTGATTTCTCTTGATCTCTAAACTTGCAATCATATCAGCCTTGGCAGCAATGAATGCAGCCCAACAAGTATATATAGGATAGAGGAGAGAGAGAGAGAAAAACGTTTCAATTAATGCTCCAACGGCTCTTTTCTGAACCCAACTAGTCGGTCAAAGCACAACCACCGACCGACTAGTTCATCAACTAGTCGGTCGGTCAATTAACGTAAACCGACTAATGAGTGAACAGAGAAAAGATCAAAGCACAGACAAAAGGAACTAGTCGGTCCAAGAAGAGTCACTGGCCGACTAGTTTCACAACTAGTCGGTCGGTTACTCAACTGAGACCGACTAACAGATAAAACTGAAGTCTGAGCACAAATAGACTTAGTCGGTCCAAGAACAAATGTTGACCGACTAATTCACCAACTATTCGGTCGCCAAATGAGCTTAGACCGACTAACGATAAACAGTAAGTTAGGTGAAAATTTGGCATGTACAGTAAACTAAACTAGTCTGTCCAAGAAGGAAAGTTGACCGACTAGTTCATCAACTAGTCGGTTGATCAATGAACACAGACCGACTAATGATAAACAGTAGCTTAGGTTCAAAAGTGCATGTACAGGAAAAGCTCAACTAGTCGGTCACAGAAGCATCATTGACCGACTAGTTCACAAACTAGTCGGTCGGTGAGTCAACTTAGACCGACTAACTGTAAACAGTAAAGAGCTAAGATTTAACTGACTGAAACTAGTCGGTCCAAGAAGCTTGGCTGACCGACTAGATCACCATCTAGTCGGTCAGTTCTTCTTCTTGAACCAACTAACATGCACAAGAAGTCCCGAATCGAAGCGCGAAGCTTCGGGAAGAATTGTATGGACTTCTACTAAGATCCTAGAGCTAAGATATGAGCGTTATGAAGATTTAAACCGTAAGACCTACTCAAGGCTTAACATTCTACGAAAGAAGCTTAAAGACTATAAATAAAACTTGACGATACCGTCTTCAATAGCTTCAATCGAATCTTCATGACTTCTAAATTGGTCCAAAAGCTTCAACGAAGCTTTAGGCATACGATCACGTGCTTTGAGAAGTCTTGAGACGTTGTAATTGATATTCATATGAATTTGGCGACGATCTCCATAACTGCGCTCACAAAATGTTAGTACACATTATATTTATGTTTGTTCATCATCCAAAACCAAATCCGGGGAGTCCAATATCCAACATTCTCCCCCTTTTTGGTGATGACAAACCAACATAAATAATAATCAAAAATAATAATTCAAATGAAATTTACTTACTCCCCCTGCATTGATGACACGTTAATTCCAAATTAAACATTAATAATACGCATCAAGCAGACGAGTAAAGTATATAAATGAGAATCGATTATTGAATTATCGAGTACCAAAAATAGGTTATTGAAATATCGGATTTGAAAATCCATTTATATATCTTAACTCCCCCTGAATCTAACATATCAAGTTAGATTCTTGGAATAGTGCTCTAAATTTTCATTTAGCACATCGTTATTATTATATCTCTCCCCCTTTGGCATAAGCAAAAAGAGCGGGAGGATAACAACGACAACAACAATGGCCGAAAATTCAAAAGCACGGGAGGCGTAGAATACGACGACGGTTCAAGTGACACCAATAGAATACGAATAAAATCAAGGCGTGTCAATGAAACCATAGTCGAAAATTGTAAAACGAAATCATCAAAACTCAAATCAATATTACGGATTGAGTTATGGAATATACTCTCCAATATCAACATTCTTGGTTTATTTAGTGCATGGAAAACAATTCTATGTTTCCATAGAAGAAATTTCTATTAAACCAAGTTAATATCGTCGAGCGACGAAGTCAAACATCAGAGACAAGGAAAAAAAATTATACGTTTTGCACAAAAGTATGAAATGTCAACTGCGATGTATATATATATATATAATATGAACCAGAGTACATCACGGACATACAAAACATCGATCCACCGATCGGGGCACAAAAATACAACATCATAACACAGATATCTGAGTGTCATAAAACATACAACAACATCCAAAGACATCAAAATACATCATCAAAAGTATCAAAATACATCACCATGACCCAAAACCCCACTCTATCCTAACCAAACTCTCTCACACTAGATGTATCATCTAAGGAGCATCGGAGAGTCCTCAAAGTAGCTCAAGAGGAACTGGCAGGATCTGCAACAGCAACAGGCTCTGCAGGAGAAGTGGTGGAAACTGGATCAGCAGGAACGTCAGGAAGATCAGCAGGAGCGACGGCTGAAGTGGCAATCTTTGGAGCAGCAACAGTAGTGGCCTCGGGAGCACCAATCGGAGTATCCACCGCAGGAGCAGTGGAAACAGGTGTGCTCTCGGGGGCACCAGCAGACGAAGCAGCAACAGGAGCACCAGAAGAAGAAGCACCAGCAGCAGTACCAGAAGGGCCCTCAGGGGCACGAGTGGAAGTCCGACAAAGCTCCTCAATGTCCTCCTCGGCCAACTCATCCATCTCCTCATCCTCAGAAACAGGAGGAGGAAGCTGAACACCCATCAGACTCGCCATACGGCAAACTACCTCCTCGGTACGAGCCAAACGAGACTCGTGGCGACGAAGTAACCGGACGAGATCGTCAAGGGTGACAGAGGGAGCAGCTGAGGCAGAGGCAGAGGCAGACGCTGAAGGTGTCGTCCTCTGAACGTGACGGAGCGCCTCAAGAGATTTCTTGACGGCCGTCGCGTTCAGGGGAGGACCAAGAGGACGCTCATCGTCACGAGGAAGTGTGACACGGAAGTGACGGAAAACAAGGGTCAACATGCACGGAAATGGGATATGAGCCGATTTAGAGGACTTGCGAATACACTCGAAAGAATCGATCTTATCGAGTATAATGCGAGCCCAATTAATCGAGCTTCCCATGAAGATAGCATAAATCAGCTTCAGAAAAGGCTGGGACGGTAGAGATGAGGAGCCGTACTTGGGAAGCAAGCACGACTTCAGAATAAGATTGAGGACCCATGCATTCGGCTTGAAATATTTTGAAGGCACGCCAATTAAGGCGGGAGGGATCTGATGGAAAATCTCAGAAAGGACGGTCTGATCAAGGGAAGAAATATCGTCAACAGAGATATCAGAGGGGAGGAGGCCAGACGAAGAGATACCCAAAATCTCTCCTAAGATTTCTGCCGTGAGGACTATAGGAGTCCCCAAAACAGTCGTCTCAACAAAGTGGGTCTCATCGTACTGACCCCGGATCCTATTGGCGTAGAATAGCTTGACTAATCGAGGGTAGGGGTGAGGGTTCGCCTTCGGGTCATATCGAAGGTAATCGAGAAGACCCGACGACGAGAGAAGATCAGCTAACCCTATGAAGTCGCTAAACTGGACGAAATGCTCCAGAAGCAGCGGGCAATGTTCGATACGGTTGTAAGCCGCGAGACACAACGGGTCGTCGCGACACAACGAAATATCGACACCGCCCACCGGCATCGGACCCTTTCCCTTAGGCTTACGGGAAGACGAACGGGGTCGGGAGCTAGACTCAGGATGGGTAGGAGGAGTGGGTTCCCTAGGAGTCTCAGTCTCGGGGATATACTCGGTGTCAGAATCCGAAGCACCGGGAGGAGTGGGAGCACGGAAAATCACTTGCTTGGGCTTGGTCTGAGGTTTGGCTCGGGGTTTCGCAGTCGCCGTCCTCTTACGCTTAAGATGAGGCGAAGACGAAGAGGGATGGGTGGTCTTGGCACGGCGTTTCGGAGGAGTTCTCGAAGGTTGATCGGGGTCCGTAGGATTAGGTTCTACGGTCAACGACGAGGGGCTAGAGGGAGTGATCGGGATACGTGTACGGGCCATGATCGAGACACGACACGACGCAAGGAAGATTAAATCAAAGAACCCTAGCCGAAAATGAAAGAAACCCTAGAAACCCTAGAAACCGAACTAACCCTAACCCTAGGAGTGGAAAACTAACCCTAGACAGGAGAGGGAGGAGAGAGGGTTACCCTAGGAGGAAGAACGGCGGCCGGCGACGGCGAGGTTGGTCGGAAAGAGGACGGAAGTCGAAGGGTCAGCGAGGGGTCGGGGGTTTTGATCTGAGGGAGATAGGATTTGATCGACTGGAATGAAAACAAACCGACTAAAATGAGTTTAAGTCAGTCGAGAGTTCAAAAGACCAAACAGTCCCTGGCACAACTAGTCGGTCACAGTTCAAGCACTGACCGACTAGATCACGATCTAGTCGGTCGGTCAATGAGCTTGAACCGACTAGTTGCAAACAGTGGCTGAATCCAAGTTTAACTGACAAGATTTAGTCGGTCTGTGTTCAAGTACTGACCGACTAGATCTCAATCTAGTCGGTCGGTCACTGAACATGAACCGACTAAAGAGCTAAGCAGGAGAGGAAACTCAAAAAGCTTGAGTTAGTCGGTCTAAGTTCTTCTACTAACCGACTAGATACGAAACTAGTCGGTTGGTGGTTGAACTGAAACCGACTAAATGAGTCCAAAAGTTGATAATCAAGTTCTCTCCTAAGAACACTTGGACGATACATCGCAATTCTCTCAATAATCATCTAAACTACCCCATTAAACATTGAAATCTCAAATACGATATTCAAAACATGAATTCGAGCAAAAATTCAAAATATCACATAAATTCCGAAAAATCCAATAAGTCTAGCATGAACGAAATATTTCGAAATATAATAGCATGCAAGATTATTGAATGAAACATGAATCCTATATCTCGGATTCACCCATAATCCCTAATTCTCGACGCAACCGCACAAAGGAGTCCTCCTTTAGGGGTTTCGTGAAAATATCGGCGATTTGCTTTTGGGTTTCAACGTACACTAAAATGATGTCCTTTTTAGCAACATGATCATCTAAAAAGTGGTGTCGGACATCTATGTGTTTCGAACGGGAATGGTGTACCGGGTTCTTGGAAAGACATATTGCACTTTGGTTGTCAACCATGATAGGGCAAGTATCACAATTTATACCAAAGTCTTTAAGTGTGTGTCTCATCCAAAGAACTTGAGCACACGCGGCACCGGCGGCAATGTATTCCGCCTCGGTGGTTGAAAGTGATACGGAATTTTGCTTCTTGGAAAACCAAGAGACAAGGGAATTTCCTATAAAATGGCAAGTGCCACTAGTACTTTTCCTGTCGGATTTGCATCCCGCATAATCGGCATCACTATATGAGATTAACTCATATGTGCTAGATTTCGGATAAAGTAATCCAAAATCTAAAGTGTAACTTAGATAGCGAAAAATACGTTTTACCGCTACTAAGTGAGACTCCTTAGGTTGAGACTGATAACGAGCACATACGCATACAGTAAACATAATATCGGGCCTACTTGCGGTAAGATAAAGTAAACTACCTATCATACCTCGATATAGACGAATGTCTACATCCTTACCGCCCGTATCCTTATCAAGATGCGTAGTCGTGCTCATTGGAGTCTTTTTCCCGGAGGCACTCTCCATTCCAAATTGCTTTAGCAACTCCACCGTATACTTCGTTTGGTGGATGAAGATTGCATCGTCCATTTGGCGAATTTGGAGACCTAAGAAATATTTGAGCTCACCCATGTGGCTCATCTCAAATTGTTCCTTCATAACATTAGAAAACTCTTCGCAAAGAGCAAAGTTAGTAGCACCGAAAATGATATCATCAACATAAATTTGAACTAAAATTATATCATTATTCGAATGCTTAACAAAAAGTGTAGAATCGGCTTCTCCCATTTTAAAATTCAAATCCAAAAGAAAGTTCTTTAGGCGATCATACCAAGCTCGAGGAGCTTGTCTCAAACCGTAAAGCGCTTTCTTTAGTTTAAAAACATGATTTGGAAATTTTTCATTTATGAAACCCGGAGGTTGAGAAACGTAAACTTCCTCAACAACATCTCCATTTAAAAATGCACTTTTAACATCCATTTGAAATAATTTAAAATCCTTATGGCATGTAAAAGACAATAATAATCTAATTGATTCTAATCTAGCTACCGGAGCGAAGGATTCTTCGAAATCAATACCTTCCTCTTGACGGTAGCCTTGAGCAACTAACCGAGCTTTGTTCCGGACGACGACTTGGTTTTCGTCGGTTTTGTTCTTGAAGATCCACTTCGTCCCTATAACGGTGTGGTTCTTCGACGGCAATGGAACAAGCTCCCAAACTTCATTCCTCTCGAATTGAATGAGTTCCTCCTCCATGGCTAAGATCCAAGCGCTATCTTCGCATGCTTCATTAACATTCTTTGGCTCTATCGAGGACGCAAAGGCACAATGAGCGAAGTAGTTCACTTGCGATCTCGTCTTGACACTATCATGGATATTGCCAATGACTTGCTCATGAGGATGGTCACGAACGGTATGAAGCCGCTTGGGAATACCTTGGTCACTAGGAACATTCTCAACAACTTCATTAGATGGGTTAGTCTCAATAGAATCAATAGAATCATTAGACTTAGAATTATCAAACGAATCACATAAAACATCCATAGAATCATCATTTGAAATTCTAGTTGGAACAAATCCTTCATTAAATGAGACATGAAGCGATTCCTCGATCGTTGAGGTTCGTTTGTTGAATATCCGGTAGACTTTGCTACGCGAAGAATATCCAACAAAAATCCCCTCATCGGATCTTGGATCGAATTTGTCCAAACTACCATACGTGTTCTTAATAAAACATTTCGAACCAAAAACACGAAAATGTTTAACTTGAGGCAACCTACCAAACAACAATTCATAACAAGTTTGTTTAGTGCCGGGCCTCAAAAGTATTCTATTAAACACATAGCAAGCGGTGTGTACCGCTTCCGCCCAAAATTGATGGCCAAGTTGGCTATCATCAAGCATAGTGCGAGCACACTCCACTAGCGTCCTATTCTTTCTCTCAACTACACCATTTTGAGGAGGTGCACGAGGGAAAGAGAAGGTGTGTGTAATACCAACTTCATCACAAAATGTCTCAAAAGACTCATTCTCAAATTCACCTCCATGATCACTACAAATAGTGACAATGGTGGTTCCTAAGAGATTTTGTACTTTCTTAACAAAAATTGTGAAGTTTTCAAAAGCTTCATTTTTATTACACAATGAAAATACCCAAGTAAATCTCGAATAATCATCTACGATGACAAGTCCATATCTTGCATTTCCTAAGGAAGCAACTCTAGTTGGCCCAAATAGGTCTAGATGTAATAGCTCTAGTGGCCGTTTAGTAGAAATGCTTTTCTTAGGTTTAAATGAGGATTTAGGAAGCTTGCCACGTTGACAACAATCACAAAAACTTTTCTTTTCAAAAACGAGCTTCGGAAAACCTTTAATGGAATTTAATTTTGAAAGCTTATAAAGTGTTCCAAAGTTCACATGTCCAAAGCGTCGATGCCATAAGTGTTGTTCACTTGTGTTGGCAACGAGACATTGTTCATAGGACTTAGGAAGATCCAAAATATAAATGTCTTTATGACGAGTGCCGGAAAATAATAAATTATTATTATCACTCAAAATATGACACAATCCTTTCGCAAAGCTAACTTTGTAACCTTTGTCACAAAGTTGGCTTATTGAAATAAGATTATGATTTAAACCATTAACTAGATAAACATCACTAATTAAGGGTTTAGATGGGTTACCCACTTTACCAACACCGACGATGGTTCCGCTCTCGTTGCCTCCAAATACTACCATGTTCCCATTATCAATGGGCACCACTCCGGAAAGCAATTGAGCATCGACCGTCATGTGTTTTGAACACCCGCTATCGAGTATCCAATTCCCCTTGGAGCTAAATTTAAATTTGTTTCTCCTTTTCTTTTTCTTTTCCTTGAGTACCTAAAGATAGAGAATTTCATATCATGGTACCCAAGGTCATTGGGTCCAAAAGATTAGACCTTTGGAAGCCAAGTCCAAGTGGACTTAGACTTCCCCACATAATTTCTACTATGCACAACATCCGAAAAATAAGCATTCATATACACTTGTTTTTCATCCATGCTTGTGTCCTTTGGGCTCCAAATAGTGAAAATCTTGGGAGCCCTCATCCTATTGGATGCATGCATGCGACGTTGATTTCTACGTGATGCATGTTGTGGATAGGCATAAGGGACATGATGGAATGGTGCATGCGGATAATTATTCATATGATGTTGTGGGTGAACATATGCATGTGAGGGAGCACGTGCATGAGGGTGTCTCACATTGTGTGCACGTGCCTGTGAACGTGTAGCATAGAAATCATCATATGAGTGAGCTGGTGGAGTAGGACGTGTGTTCCTACGTGGCATGGTATTTGTGTACATATAAGCATGCCCCTTCTTTGGAGGTCCACCCAAAGTGGGTTTCTTTCCGAAAGAGGGTGTGTACGAGGTGGAAGCACCATTGGTAGATGAACTACCAATAGAGTGTTTGCTACCACTCGTTGAGTCACCGGAAGTTGGCCTAACAAAAGTAGTGACCGACTTGGATGACTTTCCCAAAGTATACCCCAAACCAACATGGTGATTGGTCGGAGGTAAGACACTTAGGATATTATCCAAATGGCCCTTACCCTTATTGAATTCATTGATTCGGCCTAATGTGTTCTCATATTTCTCGGTGAGAGAACGCAAAGAAGTATCCAAAGTGGATACTTGCGATGTGAGCACATAAACACGAGAATTAAGACTTTCATTCTCAATACTCAAAGTCGAGTTTTGAGAAGTCAAATCCTCTATCTTATGTTCTTCCGGATCCTCAATGCTAACATGTTCAAGTTGAGTCTTGAGATTAACAATCTCATTCTTCAACTCTTCAACAACGGTGTCGTTGGTGGTGATGATAGTCTTAGGTGAGGTTTGAATGCTAATTAGGTCATCTTTTACCTTAGTATATTTATTTACTAATTTAGTGTATTTAGACCATAATTGAGAGTTAGCATTCCTAAGGTCATCCATAGTTACCTCATCGCCTTCGTTGTCACTATCATCGGAAGAGGAGGATCCTTGATCATGCTCCTCTCTTGCCATGAAGCACATGTGCGCTTGCTCCACTTGCTCATCGTCCGACTTTCCGCTTGAGGAATCCTCGGAGTCGGTGAATGTTGCTCTGACAAGTCCCTTTTTGTTCCCTTTCTTGTATTTCTTGGACTTGTCGTACTTTGGCTCCTTCCACTTCTCCTTTTGCTTGTTGAGAGGACACTCCGCTTTCATGTGTCCTGGCTTATTGCACTCGAAACACAAAGGAGAGGGGGCGTTAGAAGAACCAAATTTAGCTTTGTTCTTGTAGTTACCTTTTCGGAAGAAACGGTTGAACTTCTTGGCCATGAGTGCCATGGACTCCAAGTCCAACTCGTTTTCCGAGTCGTCATCATCGGTTGAGGTGGATGTGGATGGAGCGGCCTTAAAAGCAATAGCCTTCTTCGTTGGCTCATCTTGCTTTAGATAGGACTTCATCTTGTCCTGCAACTTAAGCTTGCTATCCTTGCGAACCTCGTATGACATTAAAGTACCCATTAGTTGAACAACGGTATAGGTTTTCATGTCATTACCTTCCTCGATAGCGAAGGTCCGTTTCTCCCAACTAGAAGGAAGTCCATCGATGATCTTCGAGACTTTCTCCTTTTGGGTGTAGGTTTTGCCGAGAGCCTCCAACTCGTTTGTGATGTCGACGAAGCGAGCGTAGTACTCCTTCATCTTCTCACCCTGTATCATATGAAACAACTCGTAATCTATATTAACTACAACGAGTTTAGAGTCTCTTACCCGACTTGTCCCTTCATGAAGTATGAGGAGGGAATTCCAAATTTGATATGCACTCTTACATGTGCATATCTTATTGAAATCCTCGGGTTCCAAGGCGCATTGCAAGGCGTTCATTGCCTTGGCATTGCTCACTTCCGCGGCGACCTCCGCGGGAGTCCACTTCTCAAAGTCTTCTTCGGTAGGCTCGACGTATTTCTTCATCGTGGCCCTCCATAGAGATGCACTCCAGAGGAAGGTTTCCATCCGGCATTTCCAGTACCCGTAGTTGGTACCGTTGAAGAATGGAGGCCTCGTCGAGGAATGTCCTTCTATCACCGAAGATGCTCCTTCACGGTTCCTGAAGGTGCTATAGTCAGAAGGTGGACGAACGGTCTTGTTGTCGTTGGCAGACATAGCTAAGTATCTGGCTTTGATACCAAATGTAATGCCCTACAAGCTACTGCACAAGTACTAAGGGGGGGTGAATAGTACTTTAAAAATAACAAGGAGTATAATTCCTAATTATCGTGCAAACAACTACCAAATCAATTTGCGGAAGCTTAAATTGAATACAACAACAAAATTAACAATGCAAACAATAGATGTTACTGGGTTCGGATCCACCCAAGTCTCTCCGACTTGTTCCCAGTGATCCTACGTCCCAACCACCCGGATCCCCTCCGGATACTTGAGTTAGAAACCCTAACTCAAGATTTCCACTATGAAATACTTGTGAAAAACCTCCACAAGTCAAATCATACAAAATGTAATTTGTGACTCCCACAACTCGGGATCACAACCACACTCTCACAACCGAGAGTGAAACTTACAATATGAAATTGAAATGAAATAAGAAACTTCTTACCGACAAAATACCTATCCCTTGAGTATTGCTTACGAATTAGGGCAAGGATGATTTTGAGGAAGAAGTGGCACCAAACCCTAGCTCCAAGATGTAGATCAGCGATGGAGAGCTACGGGGAAGTTGGTGACCTAGAATCAAGCACTTGGCTTGGAAGGCTTCACACTCAATGAATCTCTCTTTGGAAGTGAGAGTTAGTAGAGATTATTGAATGGAATGAATGAGCTTTGAATGAGCTTGGATTGATTTCTCTTGATCTCTAAACTTGCAATCATATCAGCCTTGGCAGCAATGAATGCAGCCCAACAAGTATATATAGGATAGAGGAGAGAGAGAGAGAAAAACGTTTCAATTAATGCTCCAACGGCTCTTTTCTGAACCCAACTAGTCGGTCAAAGCACAACCACCGACCGACTAGTTCATCAACTAGTCGGTCGGTCAATTAACGTAAACCGACTAATGAGTGAACAGAGAAAAGATCAAAGCACAGACAAAAGGAACTAGTCGGTCCAAGAAGAGTCACTGACCGACCAGTTTCACAACTAGTCGGTCAGTTACTCAACTGAGACCGACTAACAGATAAAACTGAAGTCTGAGCACAAATAGACTTAGTCGGTCCA
The DNA here is from genome assembly GCA_030789695.1 of Scilla litardierei. NCBI lineage: Eukaryota > Viridiplantae > Streptophyta > Magnoliopsida > Asparagales > Asparagaceae > Scilla > Scilla litardierei. The sequence goes on from CM061142.1 coordinate 525,245,187, forward strand.
AGAACAAATGTTGACCGACTAATTCACCAACTATTCGGTCGCCAAATGAGCTTAGACCGACTAACGATAAACAGTAAGTTAGGTGAAAATTTGGCATATACAGTAAACTAAACTAGTCGGTCCAAGAAGGAAAGTTGACCGACTAGTTCATCAACTAGTCGGTCGATCAATGAATACAGACCGACTAATGATAAACAGTAGCTTAGGTTCAAAAGTGCATGTACAGGAAAAGCTCAACTAGTCGGTCACAGAAGCATCACTGACTGACTAGTTCACAAACTAGTCAGTCGGTGAGTCAACTTAGACCGACTAACTGTAAACAGTAAAGAGCTAAGATTTAACTGACTGAAACTAGTCGGTCCATGAAGCTTGGCTGACCGACTAGATCACCATCTAGTCGGTCAGTTCTTCTTCTTGAACCAACTAACATGCACAAAAAGTCCCGAATCGAAGCGCGAAGCTTCGGGAAGAATTGTATGGACTTCTACTAGATCCTAGAGCTAAGATATGAGCGTTATGAAGATTTAAACCGTAAGACCTACTCAAGGCTTAACATTCTATGAAAGAAGCTTAAAGACTATAAATAAAACTTGACGATACCGTCTTCAATAGCTTCAATCGAATCTTCATGACTTCTAAATTGGTCCAAAAGCTTCAACGAAGCTTTAGGCATACAATCACGTGCTTTGAGAAGTATTGAGACGTCGTAATTGATATTCATATGAATTTGGCGACGATCTCCATAACTGCGCTCACAAAATGTTAGTACACATTATATTTATGTTTGTTCATCATCCAAAACCAAATCCGGGGAGTCCAATATCCAACATGAATCGCCCCCAAACATCGTCGCAGATCCCCAGCCTTCACTCGCTTCAGCACGCAACAGTCGGCTCAAAATTCTTTCCAAAAATGGCCTTCAGCATCGTCGACCAAGTCAGCGACTCGGTCAAGCAGCGGCTTGCTCGGTCATTTGCTCGGGCCGAGCAGATGTACTACTCGACCGAGCATGACAGTAAATCGTGCTCCACCAAAATCATCACTCTGTCTGCACGGGCCTAGTCAGCTCTACTCGGTCGAGCAGATATCTGACTCAGTCGTGAAGGAGTTGCTTGGGCCGTGCACGAGATTAGTCAGGCGTAGGAATTAAAGGCTGCTCGATCGAGCACCATGAGTGCTCGGTTCGAGCAGGCTGTGTATCTGCTCGATTCTTCAATTTGCATCTGCTCGACCGAGCAGTTGCTCTGGTCGGTCGAGTAGCCTGGGAAACTCTTTTGTAGAAGTTGCTGAAGCTTCTCTTCTCCTCCTGTTCTCTCCTCCACTTCTCCCATGGCTCCCAAAACTCGAAAAACTCCTGTAGAGCTTCGCCAATAAGCTCATGGGCATGTCAGATGTGTCCATACCCAGGTCGGTTCTCAAATCGCTCCAAAATCCCTGAAAATTCATGAAACACTATGAAACTCGAATATAACGTTAGAAATGTGATATCGTAGGAAAATATGTGATTTGAATGCGAAAATGGCATGGAATGAGATGTCATGATGCTATGAAAAAGGTGTAAAATATGGATACATCAAATAAGATAATAGGAAGTGCCAAAGGGGCCAGAACCATCACCAGACTGGATGGGTTCCTCAGTATAAGGTGTAGGTGGGTGGAGGAGGACGAGGTAGTGGTGGTATGACTATGGGTTCCTCGGTGTCCATGGGTGCATCAGTGGGATCAATAGGAATCTGAGCTGGAATAAGCTGAGGCTATGCAACATGAATAAAGGCTGGATCGGGGGAAAAGACCGATGCATGGCCTCATCAATACGAGTGTTCTCAGGATTGGGAAATATAATGTAGGGAGTGTGAGAGGGGCCATTTAGCCAAATAAACTTCCCGACCAAATTGGGTTTAATCATATGCATATTGGTCAGCACAAAAATATCAAGGGATGTGGGGGCGGGAACCTGAGGCAAGTCGTCTGGGATTTGAAGGGAGCTGGGGGAGGGTGGCTATCAGAGTAATACATCCCCCACAACAGATTGTTCCAATGGTAGAGGTGCTAGCGTGGAAGAACCTATGTGCCAGCGAAGATCTGGTATGAAATAAGATATGTGGAGAAGTGGTGCCATTGGCGTGTACTATATGGGGCCGTGTCATGGCCCATAGGAACAGGAGATCGTGTCGTGAAAATGTGCCTGTTTTTCCCTACAAAATAAATTCTTGGTTATGATGCGGTGTGCAAGGCGAAGGCAATGATGGATAATAGATGAGGCATTCACCTTGGTAGGGAGAAAGTGCTCTATCCTAGTAATCTGCTTCCAAAATGTAGAGGCATTGAAAGCGTCAGGAAGAGAGCTAGCAAGAATACTAGAGTTTTGGACGGTGGCGGCTGAACAACTAAAGAAGGTACTCAATGCATCAAAAGAGATAGTATGATCAGTGTTATGAGCTTGAGCCTTATGCCTGAGCCTAAGTTTTCGACGGAGCTGAGAAACTCAAGGGTGAGTCTCCTATATGTGAGGGCTTCACAGGCTAGAAAGTCATTCAACCATGTGTTTGAGAAAAGCATTTGGACTCCCTCGGTGGCCACTAGTGTTTCGTGAGCAGGGATGTTTGCGAAATTCGTTGCAAGAAATGGCCGATGAGATAGGGTTTCAAAACGATCTCATTGGAATTCATTCTTAAAATTGATCCCCATGGTATTTACTTGGGTTTGGGGAATGTATGGTGGTGCTGGTTGTGTTGATGATGAGGGTGTGTCATATGTGCGTGCACGAGTAGACCTATGACGTGGTGAGGGTGGTGGTCTAGCTACGGGACGTTTCTGGCACGACATTATGAAGTGTAATGCGAGTCTATAAATGAGATGCAAATGCGCTATGAGAAACCAAATGACTAACGACGCCATCCGACTGAGGCTATTCCCTTTTTCCTTATGGGACAAGGCTAAGGAGTGGCTAAGAAGCCACGACCCTGATACTTTCTCTACTTGGAATGATCTATCTCTTGCTTTCCTAATGAAATTTTTTCCTCCAGGTAATACAGTGAAGATGCAAAATGAGATCACCTCTTTCTCTCGGCTGGATTTAGAATCTTTGTACAAAGCATGGTAGAGATTTAAGGATCTGCAAAGAAGCTACCTACATCATGGAGTCCCCGATTGGCTCCGAATTCAAACCTTTTACAACGGGTTTACATGAGAGATGAAGATGAGCATTGACGCCGCTGCTAATGGGGAAATCATGCGTAAGACTCCAGAAGAAGCGAGAAAGTTGTTCGAGGACATGGCCGCCAACAACTCCTACTTGAGCAACAAGAGAGCAACCTCCAGAAAAGGAGGTAAACTTGAACTAGACGACTTCACCATGCTTTCTTCAGAGTTTGATGCTTTAGCTAAATAGCTTGCTATGTTTGGAATTGGTTGCTAATCCACCTACGACGGCTTTGTGTGAAGTATGTGGTGTACAGGGACATCTGATAGGTTGTCTATATATATAGTTTTCACGTTCATTTCATTCACGTTTTACTCGACTTCGCCTTGTTTTTCATGCCATTTTTATCTCTTTTGTTCCTTTTTACGCTTTTGGTCTCCCCGGTGCTTTTCAGGTGAAATTGGAGAATTATGGATCTTGGTAGAGCATTTTGGAGCTTAATGGAAAGACTTTTGCATTCTGGGGCTTAGGGCATTTGAATCTGGAGTTGGACTTGGAGGAAGATGGAGCTAGAGAGGATGATGATGGGCTTGCGTGTTGTTGGAGAATTCCTAGTAGTTGGTAGAATTTTGGGCCATGGAGCATTGAGGCTTGGGTTGGAGAAATTAGAGCACTTGAGTCCTTGGACTTACAGCTGGGAACATCATTGATATGAGCTGGAGCGTTGTGCAGATGTGAGATGAGACTGAGAGTGAGGAGCTTAAAGTGGAGAGCCTTGCAGATGGATCATTTCTTGAGTATGGTGAGGTATTGTGGAGCCTTGGAGCAGGAGATGAATTACTGAGCAGAATGAAAAACTGAAGTTAGAGCATGGAGCTCGTGATGTGTTGGGAAGATTGATTAATCTTGGAAGCTTTGATGCTGGAGAATGCTTGGATGAATACTGAAGCTGAAGATGAGGGAGCTCAGAACAAAGACTCACACGGCCATTTAACTGACATTCATATGGCCATATGAATGGAGCAGCCAGTAGGACCCCCCTCCTACACAGCCGTATGGATCAGGACCATACGGACGCGTCACCAACCAAGGCAATCATCGGCGCAACAATGCTGCGGTCGCATGAACCAAGTTCATACGGTCGCGTGGTTATCTTTCCTTACCCAGCGCCAGCGACAACAGTAATCTCAACGACGCGGCCGTGTCATTCAACGATGCGGCCGTTCAAAAGCGGGTTTGAGGGTTTTGCCCGACTTCCTTGGGTTGTACTTAAAGGAATCGACACGGTCTTTTGAGAGGGGTCGAGCAATGGGCTCGCTCTTCCTACTTTTTACTATTTATTGGTTTTCTTAGGATTAGTTTTAGATTTAGATTAGTTTTAGCTTAGATTTTGAGAGCTGCCTTGTGGATTTGTAATGGGATTGACGACCTCTTTCATTATCAACGAGATGAGTTCTTATTCTATTTTCTTTGTTGTTAATTTTGATGTTTTTAATTGTTTTTGTTATTGTTGTTAATGTTGTGTTATTATTCATCATTCCCTCTTTGTTTTCATCATCATTTATGTATCCCATATTGCTTTCTCTGTTAAACCCTCGTATACTCATATCCACTTGTAATTGATTACGTAGCTAACCTATAACTCCAAATCGAGCTAGTACTCGATCAATCTGCCTTCCTGCAAATGATCTGTAATGCTCTACGATGACATCCATGATCTTGCAGTTTATAAATCTAAGCCGAGAACAAGTTTTTGGCGCCGTTGCCGGGGAGGCACGGTTTGATTGATATCAATAAGATTAGGGTTTGCTAGACCACGTTTTATTCAATAAAATTATAAAAATTTCAATAACCCAAATTTTCCCACCCCTAGCATTCAATTGTTTGCAATTCTCTTATACCACTGACGCGCTTGCCTTAGCTTCATTTTTCAAATTTCAAGTGCTATTTGAGAATATGTGGATTCCCAATGGATCCTACGTGGAGAGTTTCAGCGATTTATTCTCACGAGATACTCAAATTGGAGGTTACAATCATGTTCTGTAGGTTGCAGAGCTTTGTATAAAGTGTGGGATGCAGGTGCATATCTTTACCCAATGCCAAAACCATACATACCCCTACGATCCACCATCATATACCCACAACCTATTTTTTTGAACCCTCAAATATTAACCCTCCACCACTACCACAAAAATCACACCTAGAGTTGCTTTTAGAAGACCAACTCCAAGACGAAGCTCGATGGCTCGAAACCCAAACAACTGCACGAGCACAACTTCATGAACTTACCCAATGTATGAACCAGTTGGTCATATCACAGGGGCAGTCACATTTGCATGGTAGGGATTCAATTACTCTACAAACACCGTAGATGGAGGAGTCACCTCCAACATCGAGATTCAGGAAAGGTAACACGACACACCATGAGATAAGATCTTCATCTTCACCCAACTCACTAAAGAGACGCTTTGGCAAGCTTGGGGAGATTTATTGAATTAGTGGATGGTTTGCCAAGGCATGAGATAAGCACGCATGAGCTCCTCTGCATCTTCAATGGAGGACTGCACTTTGACCTGTAAGAATCAATGGTGAAGATGAACGGAAGGCGATTCTTTAACATGCAGCCTGAGGATGCATGTGAGTATATGGAGATTGCAGCCGCATCTCACATATCGCAAAAAGGTAACTCATGTGATTTACAATTGAAAATTTTTGATATGAGTTTATTTTCCCATACAGATAACACAACCGAGGCCCACGTCCATCACCGCAGTCAAAACGATACATCTCAATTGGATGATGAGTCATGCATTGGCCCATGTTAGACACGATTTTTCTTGGAGAGGTTGGTAGCGAGCATGTACCACACCAGAGCATCATCTGTTGGATCCTGTCAAAACAAGGACGTTAGGATCGAATAATAAAGTTGAGACTTAGGCTTGCGTACACGGCACCGTAATCTCGGAACTTCGCCCTCGGATTCGCCACAACGGTCGATACTTCGTCACGGAGGATCGAAGCAGAGTTTCACCGCCTAAATCTCTAACTAAAAGAGGATTTTAATGGAAGGGAGAAGAAGAACATAAGATGCCTTATGCAAACTTATGGCATGGAAAGTGTGAATGAATGCCTTACCCTTGGGTCCTATTTATAGGCTTTAGGGGTAGTTATTGTAGGAAATAACTAAATATAAGCTTATTAGCCTATATTAGCACATTCATTTATCTTCTTCTTTATCCACTTATCAAGTGCCATTTTACACTTATAAAGTGGCTTTTTCCACTTATCGAGTGGCTTTTTCCACTTATCGAGTGGTCCTTTTCACACGAGAAAAGGTTCCCTTCGCACACGCCTTCGTGCACGCGACATCTGAGGTCCGTATACCCTCATACATCCCCTCATGGGTGTATTTATGTCGTCCATATCCAACATCTCCCACTCACACTTGAGGGGATTGTAAGGAAACTTATTTTCCTCTAACTCTTCTGTTTATCATACCGAGAAATAGGCCGTGTGACCGTCATGCGCATAGAGTCCGCTGTTGTGCACTTGTTAGAGATACACAACACTCCTCGAGGTGCAAAGTTGAGTAGATCAACGCATGCTTTACCCTAGATTATTTCTTCACATTTCTTATACTTTATATTCAACAATTGAATCCCATCTGGATTGCAATTGGCTGGCCAGCTTTGAATCTTTAAAGTCCAAATGTGAATGCGAAATTAATCTTCCTCTTCTTGCGATCCTTTCGATCTTGACTTGACTTGCTTTTCTAACATGCCCCACCGGACCGAATTAACCATAGTCCATAAGTAACATGCTAAGATAGCAGTCACCCGGTCAAATCTAAAGGAACCAATTAGAGTCCATAATGGTAATGTATTAAGACCCATGTGGTCTTTGGGTCTCACATAATAGTAAACTTATTTACTATTCTAACCCAATGGTCAAAAATGCATACGTAGTATGAATACGTATTACAACATTGCTCCTTTCCCAGGGAGTGTATGTCTCAATGAAGTTGTAAGGATGATGATCAGACACCACAATGTCTGACTTTGAGTCCCTTTTTCTACCCAAATAATCCTTTGGACTCACATCCCGCATTTAGACAGATAGAATTTCAAAATCCTCTTAGATCTTCTGTAAGCATCCATATGATGCAAATCTTTCATGTGACCATTTTGTTTAAGTCATGACTCTAAATCATCCGTCTGATGATTTTGACTTTAAACAGGTCTCATCTCTATTCTATCCGTCTGATAGAATAAGGCGGTTGCTCATATGAGAGAGCCAACCTCAATCTGTCCGACATACTAAAAAGTATAGCTGAGATTTCAAAAAAAAATGTACACAAACATTTCTCAAGAAATTCATATGTAATTTTTGAAAAAGAACTTATTCTTTTATTAAATTTGATCATTTACAGACATGGGAATTTATATTGGTACAACTCAGCTCTTACGCAATCCTTGATATGATAAGTGTTTGTAAAACACATCTCTGGGGATCGCCTTCGTAAGCGGATCCGCTACCATCTCATGCGTAGATATGTACCTTATGTCTACCTTCTTGGTCTTATCATAGTCTTTTGCAAATTTGTAGCGGATATCTATGTGTTTGGTCTTACAATGGAATTTCGGATCTTTGACATAGGCTATAGATGCTTGACTGTCGCTGTGTATGGGTACAACACCTGAGTCACTTGCATTAATTAGCCTGTCTAAGAACTTCCTAAGCCAAACAGCCTCTTGGACTGCCATGCTAAATGCTACAAACTCGGCTTCCATGGTTGAAAGTGCGATGCAGGATTGTTTCTTGCTACTCCAGGATATTGCACCAGATCCGAGTAGAAAAAACATATCCTGAGGTCGATCATCGCTCATCGAGATCACCCGCCCAATCAGCATAAGTGTAGCCTTCGAGCCTCAAGGCATCTCCTTGATAGCATAAAAGCAAAGTCTGCAGTTCCTTTGAGATACCGCATTATCCTCTTAACCGCTTTCCAGTGTACTTGCCCTGGGTTGGATTGGTAACGACTTACCATTCCAACGACAAAACAGATGTCCGGTCTTGTACACATCATAGCGTACATAAGACTACCAACTGCACTGGAATATGGAACTTTTTCCCTAATCTATTTCTCTGTTTGGTTCTTAGGACATGATTTCAGACATAAATTATCGCTTTTGCTTATAGGAGTATCAATGGACTTGCAGTCCTGCATATTAAATCGTTCTAGAACCTTCTTTATATAAGTCTCCTGTGAAAGAGAAAGAAGTTTCTTCGAACGATTCCTTGAAATCTTAACTCCAAGGATATATGCGGCTTCTCCCATGTCTTTCATCTCAAAAACTGATGAAAGCCAAGCCTTGATATCCATCACAAAGCCCTTGTCATTTCCGGCTATTAAAATGTCATCTACATATAGAGACATGATAATATACTTGCTTTTAATCCTCTTGATATATACGCAATTATCTTCATCAAGCATGGTAAAACCATTTGATAAGACAACTTCTTGAAATCGTATATACCATTGCCTCGAGGATTGTTTAAGACCATATATGGATTTAAGAAGTTTACAAACCTTATGTTCGTTTCCTTCTTTTACAAACCCTGTTGGTTGTTCCATATAGATCTCCTCGTCCAATTCTCCATTGAGAAAGGCAGTCTTTACATCCATTTGATGTAATTCGAGGTCTAAGAAAGCTACCATTGCCAGAATCAGGCGAATCGAGGTAAAACGAACAACAGGTGAGAAGGTCTCTTCGTAGTCTATCCCTTCCTGTTGCGTAAAACCTTTCACGACAAGGCGAGCTTTATATCTGTCAATAGAGCCATCAGCCTTATGCTTGATCTTGAGAACCCATTTGTTCCCAATAGCTCTACGTCCTCTGGGTAAGTCAACTAAGTCCCAAACTTGGTTAACTTTCATGGATTCTAACTCCTCTTGCATCGCTTCCATCCATTTGTCTTTAGCAGGGCAAGATACGGCCTGTTTGAAAGTAGCAGGCTCGTCATCTTCTTGTAGTAAAGTCATAAAGGTTTGCGGAAATTCGTATAATCCATTGGTGAAGGTTGAAACGTATTTTCGTTTTCACCAAGAATTCTCCCACTCGAATGAGGTAATCCTTCTTGATCATAAATCTCAAATAGAGATAAGTCCTGACTTATCTCGCCCTGTCTTGGAAACTCGTTTTCCAAGAAAGTGACATCCCTCGACTCAAACTCAATTAGCCCACCATTGTCTTCCTGACTAACAAAAACATAACCTTTGGAGTTTTCTGCGTATCGTATAAAGATACATTTCCTTCCCCTTGGCCCAAGTTTGCCATACTTATGGGAGGAAATATGTGCGTAGGATGCACAACCCCAAGGTTTCAAAATGTTTAAGTCAGGAGACATTTGGTTCCACAACTCATAAGGAGTGGAGCTAACTGATTTCGAGAGTACGCGGTTTAAAATGAAAGCGGCCGTCAATAATGCATCACCCCAAAAGGTGATTGGCAAGTTAGCTTGCGCCATTATTGAACGGACCATTTCCATTAAAGTCCTATTTCTCCTTTCTGCAACACCGTTTTGTTGAGGAGTATAAGGCATAGTTACCTGATGTACTATGCCTTTTTCATCACAAAGTTCCTTAAAACTTGTTGATTGATATTCACCACCCCTATCGGTTCGCAAGACCTTAATCTTACGATCTAATTGATTCTCCACTAAACTCATATAGTTTTTAAAGCAAGCCAATGCTTCACTTTTGTGGGATATCAAATAGATATATCCGAATCGGGTGAAATCATCAATAAAAGTGATGAAATAGGACTTCCCGCGTCTTGTCTTGACATTCATCGGACCACATATGTCTGAATGGATAAGCTGTAATGGAACCTCGGCCCTTGTGCCGGTTCCAAACGGCTTGCGACAAGATTTCCCCACTAGGCAATGTTCGCATGTCGACATTTCAACCTTTGAAACATTGGATAGAAGGCCACGTTTGGCAAGTCTATCCATACGTGTTGGTCCAATATGACCAAGCCTTGCGTGCCAACAAATCACATCAGACTCATAAGTCTTAGAATTTGCAATAAGGAAATTTTCATTATACGAGGAATCATACATTGTACTCATTACAATAAATCCTTTAAATACAAACCCAGTACCAATAAGAGTATTATTACAACTTAAGTCCACATTACAATCATGAAAAAACCAGTTGTAGCCAAGACCCATTAACACGACCACAGAAATTATATTCCTTCGAATATCTGGAGCGAAGAGGACATCATGAAGTAGGAGAGTGCGGCCGTTGTCCAAGACTAGCTTGCAAGTCCCAACGCCTTTCACTTCAACACGTGTGTCGTTTCCTACATAGATCCACTTCGTTCCTTGGGGTATCCGGTGATACTCCACGAAGGACCGTCTGTCCCTTGCTATGTGGTCGGTGGCACCTGAATCAATTATCCAAAATGGATTAGATTCCACAAAAAATATTGAACTAGAAACACATATGTAACTAGTATATTTACAAGTTACCTCGTCGCCTCCACTTGTACATGAACGAGCATAGTGACCGAGCTTGTTGCACTTGAAGCACTTTATCTTCTTCAAGTCTTTCTTCTTGTGCCACTTCTTGTGCCCACCCCTGTGTTTAGGTTTCTTGGTAGACTCAGGTTGCTTTTTACGTTCATTAGTGAACTTCGAACGATCTTTCCGTTTCTTTCCCCCATGTGAGGAATTAGCAACCATGTGCACTTCTGCACTTGGCTTGGCAGCCGCAAGCCGCTCTTCCTCTAATTCGAGGTGCTTTGAAACGTCGCTGAAGTTCTTGATGCTCTCATTGTGAGTGAGATGCATCTTCGTTTGGTCCCACCCATTTGGTAGGAAACTTATGACTGCTTGGATTTGTTGCTCATCAGTGAGCACATGACCTGCGTCCTTTAACTCCGAGATAAGATTCGCCATATGTCGCAGATGTTTCCCCATGGAATGATCTGGACGTTTCTTATATGAATCGAACCTTATAGTTAAGGCGCGAAGTTTGGACACCGATGTGCCACCGAACTTCTCCTCTAGCTTGGACCATATGTCCATGGCTACGTCATGTTCTCGGAAGATGTGCATTATGTCATCAGCCATACTGCTTAATAACGTAATGCGCGCTATCTTATTCTTCCTAGACCAAGCATCAAAAGCTTCATTGTCTCGTCTGTATTGGGCCGTAGTGCCCAACTCGAGTTCAATCATTATGTTCTTTAGAGTTTCGAGCACTTCTTGCTCCTCTAGAACGTATTGTATCTTGATGGACCAAAGTTTGTAATTATCGCCGTTGAGTTTTTCACCTCTGTTTAACTCAGCGACGATATTCTTTGAAGCAGAAGACATTTTACTTTTAAAATGCTGCAAAAGACACAAAAACCGAAGGTTTGATCAAAAACATTGCATTGAAAATTCTTAAAATAAATACAATTCCCACTTGAAATGAGAATAGAATATCCCATTTGGATAGTTCTAATTTCAACTCCCACTTGGAATGATATTTACAATTTGATAAGTTACTTTCGAAAAATATTGAAATTGTTACTCTAGAATCGGAAAGGTCACTACGTTTCCAATCACCATCTAGAGTAACTTTCAATATTTCCCCATCACTTTATCAAATGTTAGTACTCTTATAGTACTTCGCAGCGGAAAAGCGTTTTTAAAAACGTATTTTTCAAAACGTATGAAAACGTATTTTTTCAAATTGTATATTTCGACTTAGTACCCTTATGATACTAGCGAAATATTCGGCAATCCCTGGCCATTTGCCAGGGTAGAGCCGTAGCCGTGCCAAGGCCGGATCCCCCTTGTGGAGATTTCTCTGCAAGCCACCGTCGCCGGTTCCCGTATGGATCCAAGCGTTCCCTCCTTCAGGGGAATTTGCCGCAGAGAATTGCTGTCGGACCCGTAGGGGTTGTCCATGCAAGCCACTGCCATGCATGCCCCCCCTTTCGGTCACGTAAGCCCCATCCCCAAAAATTTGGACAACCAAGGCTCGGCAATGGCCCCATTCCCTCGGTCAAGGGCCTCTGCCCTGACCGGGGCCGGCCAACGCCGGCCAAGGGCATAAGACTGGCCGGCCAGAGCCTCTGCCTTGGCCGGCCAGGGCCTCTGCCCTGGCCGACAAGGGGCCCTGGCCGGCCAGGGGCCAGGGCCCCTCGGCCAGGGCCTCTGCCCTGGCCGGCCAGGGGCCCTGGCCCCTCAGCCAAGGCCTCTGCCCTGGCCGAGGGCCGGCCAGGCCCTGGCAGAGGCTAGGGCGCTGGCCCTGGCCCCTGCCAGGGCCGGCCAGGCCGGCCCTGGCCACTGGCCGAGGCCGGCCAGGGCCTCCTGGCCCTGGCCTGGCCTTGGCCAGGCCTGGCCATGGCCGCGGCCAGGGCTCCCTGGCCATGGCTGTGGCCGGCCATGGCCTATTGGCCTAGGCCGGCCATGGCCCTTTGGCCATGGCCGGTCTCCCCCCTTGCATGGAGTGGCCGCATGCACTCCTCCCCCTCGACGGGGTGGTCGTGGTGGTTTTCGTCGTTATTGGCCGTAGCCAACCCCCTCCGCATGGGGAGGGGGGATGCATTGCCTCCATTGCCCATATGGCTATAGATTTCATGCACCAAAATTCATCTTCCCCGATGGAAATAACCACCATCTTCTTCTCCGATGAAGCACCCGTTCGTCGAGAAAGTAGTTATCCTCCAATGGCCGTGTGCCAAAAAAAATAACTTACTTCAAAAAGTTCGTAAACTACGCGATCCACATGAAGAGAGTGCACATTCCCTATGAATGGAGACTCGGCATCCATGAAGATAGCGAGTTTGACGATATGAACGGTCGGTTCTTCTCGTCACGGAGAGTTCCTGCCATATCCGTAATGGTAGGAGACCCTAACGTGAAAAGAACAACCGCTGCGTTCTCTCCATCACGAAGTGTTCCTACCATATCCATAATGGTAGGATACCCATTCGTGAAAAAGACAACGACTCGTTCATAGTTTCGACGGGGCGACGGTCTGACCGGAGCGAATCCGTATGGCTCTGATACCAATGTTGGATCCTGTCAAAACAAGGACGTTAGGATCGAATAATAAAGTCGAGACTTACGCTTGCGTACGCGGCACCGTAATCTCGGAACTTCGCCCTCGGATTCGCCACAACGGTCGATACTTCGTCACGGAGGATCGAAGCAGAGTTTCACCGCCTAAATCTCTAACTAGAAGAGGATTTTAATGGAAGGGAGAAGAAGAACATAAGATGCCTTATGCAAACTTATGGCATGGAAAGTGTGAATGAATGCCTTACCCTTGGGTCCTATTTATAGGCTTTAGGGGTAGTTATTGTAGGAAATAACTAAATATAAGCTTATTAGCCTATATTAGCACATTCATTTATCTTCTTCTTTATCCACTTATCAAGTGCCATTTTGCACTTATAAAGTGGCTTTTTCCACTTATAGAATGGCTTTTT
>CM061142.1:525259321-525278111 GCA_030789695.1 Scilla litardierei
CCACCCGAATCAGAGAAGGGCACGGGCCAGGCTACCCGCCCACTCCCCCCTCCAGTGAAGACCTCTGGGGCAAGCTTACGAAGCTTCTCAACCTAAACCGGAGCGCCATATGCGGGGTAGGCGATGGCCCAATACCCGTCCGACTATAGAGGCTGCGGGGAGGCGACAGCCCAATACCCGCCCTCTCCAAGACTCTGAGACAGGGCTAACCCTCGCCACCCAAACCAGAGAAGGGCACGGGCCAAACTATGTGCTTGCTCCCCTCCTCAAGAACTCTGGGGCAGGGCCAACACTCACCACCCAAATCAGAGAAGGGCACGGGCCGGGCTACTCGCCCGCTCCCCCCTCCAGAACTCTGGGGCAGGGCCAATCCTCGCCATCCAACCAGAGAAGGGCACAGACTGGGCTATCTGCCCACTCCCCCCTCTAGTGAAGACCTCCGAGGCAAGCTTACGAAGCTTCGCCACCCAAACCGAAGCGCCATAAGCGGGGTAGGCGACGGCCCAATACCCGTCTGACTATAGAGGCTGCGGGGAGGCGACGGCCCAATACCCGCCCTCTCAAAGACTCTGGGGCTGGGCCAACCCTCGCCACCCAAACCAGAGAAGGGCACAGGCCAAGCTACGTGCTCGCTCCCCCCCTCAAGAACTCTGGGGTAGGGCCAACACTCGCCACCCAAACCAGAGAAGGGCAAGGGCCGAGCTACGCGCTCGCTCCCCCCTCCAAAACTCGGGGGCAGAGCCAACACTCGTCACCCAAACAAGAGAAGGGCACGGGCCGAGCTACGCGCCTGCTCCCCCCTCAAGAACTCTGGGGCAGGGCCAACCCTCGTCATCCAAACCAGAGAAGGGCACGGGCTGGGCTACGTTCTCGTTCCCCCCTCCAGAACTCTGGGGCAGGGCCAACCCTCACCACCCAAACCAGAGAAGGGCACGGGCCGGGCTACCCGCCCGCTCCTCCCTCCAGTGAAGACCTCCGGGGCAAGCTTACGATGCTTAGCCATCCAAACAGGAGCGACATATGCGGGGTAGGTGACGGCCCAATACCCGTCTAACTATAGAGGCTGCGGGGAGGCGACGACCCAATACCCACCCTCTCAAAGACTCTGGGGCAGGGCCAACCCTCGCCTCCCAAACTAGAGTAGGGCACGGGCCGAGCTACGTGCTCGCTCCCCCCTCAAGAACTCTGGGGCAGGGCCAACCCTCACCACCCAAACCAGAGAAGGTCACGGGCCGGGCTACTCGCCCGCTCTCCCCTTCAGAACTCTGGGGCAGGGCCAACCCTCGCCACCCAAACCAGAGAAGGGCACAGGCCGGGCTACCCGCCCACTCCCCCCTCCAGTGAAGACCTCCGGGGCAAGCTTATGAAGCTTCGCCACCCAAATCGGAGCGCCATATGCGGGATAGGCGACAGCGCAATACCCGTCCGACTATAGAGGCTGCGGGGAGGCGACGGCGCAATACCCGCCCTCTCAAATACTCTGGGGCAGGGCCAACCCTCGCCACCCAAACCAGAGAAGGGCATGGGCCGAGCTATGCGCTCGCTCCCCCCCTCAAGAACTCTGTGGCAGGTCCACCCTCACCACCCAAACCAGAGAAGGGCACGGGCCGGTTTACACGCCCGCTCCCCCTCCAGAACTCTGGGGCAGGGCCAACCCTCGCCACCTAAACCAGAGAAGGGCACGGGCCGGGCTACCCGCCCGTTCCCCCTCCAGTGAAGACCTCCGGGGCAAGCTTACGAAGCTTCGCCACCCAAACGGGAGCGCCATATACGGGGCAGGCGACGGCCCAATACCTATCCGACTATAGAGGATACGGTGAGGCAACGACCCAATATCTGCCCTCTCAAAGACTCTGGGGCAGGGCCAACACTCGCCACCCAGACTAGAGAAGGGCACGGGCCGAGCTACGCTCTCGCTCCCCCCTCCAGAACTCTGGGGCAGGCCAACCCTCGCCACCCAAACCAGAGAAGGGCATGGGCCGAGCTACGTGCTCCCTCCCCCCTCAAGAACTCTGGGACAGGGACAACCCTCGCCACCCAAACCAAAGAAGGGCACGGGCCGGCCTACACGCCTGCTCCCCCACCAGAACTCTGGGGCAGGGCCAACCCTCGCCACCCGAATCAGAGAAGGGCACAGGCCAGGCTACCCGCCCACTCCCCCCTCCAGTGAAGACCTCTGGGGCAAGCTTACGAAGCTTCTCAACCTAAACCGGAGCGCCATATGCGGGGTAGGCGATGGCCCAATACCCGTCCGACTATAGAGGCTGCGGGGAGGCGACAGCCCAATACCCGCCCTCTCCAAGACTCTGAGACAGGGCTAACCCTCGCCACCCAAACCAGAGAAGGGCACGGGCCAAACTATGTGCTTGCTCCCCTCCTTAAGAACTCTGGGGCAGGGCCAACACTCGCCGCCCAAATCAGAGAAGGGCACGGGCCGGGCTACTCGCCCGCTCCCCCCTCCAGAACTCTGGGTCAGGGCCAATCCTCGCCATCCAACCAGAGAAGGGCACAGACTGGGCTATCCGCCCACTCCCCCCTCTAGTGAAGACCTCCGAGGCAAGCTTACGAAGCTTCGCCACCCAAACCGAAGCGCCATAAGCGGGGTAGGCGACGGCCCAATACCCGTCCGACTATAGAGGCTGCGGGGAGGCGACGGCCCAATACCCGCCCTCTCAAAGACTCTGGGGCTGGGCCAACCCTCGCCACCCAAACCAGAGAAGGGCACAGGCCAAGCTACGTGCTCGCTCCCCCCCTCAAGAACTCTGGGGTAGGGCCAACACTTGCCACCCAAACCAGAGAAGGGCAAGGGCCGAGCTACGCGCTCGCTCCCCCCTCCAAAACTCGGGGGCAGAGCCAACACTCGTCACCCAAACAAGAGAAGGGCACGGGCCGAGCTACGCGCCTGCTCCCCCCTCAAGAACTCTGGGGCAGGGCCAACCCTCGCCATCCAAACCAGAGAAGGGCACGGGCTGGGCTACATTCCCGTTCCCCCCTCCAGAACTCTGGGGCAGGGCCAACCCTCGCCACCCAAACCAGAGAAGGGCACGGGCCGGGCTACCCGCCCGCTCCTCCCTCTAGTGAAGACCTCCGGGGCAAGCTTACGATGCTTAGCCATCCAAACCGGAGCGACATATGCGGGGTAGGCGACGGCCCAATACTCGTCTAACTATAGAGGCTGCGGGGAGGCGACGACTCAATACCCACCCTCTCAAAGACTCTGGGGCAGGGCCAACCCTCGCCTCCCAAACTAGAGTAGGGCACAGGCCGAGCTACGTGCTCGCTCCCCCCTCAAGAACTCTGGGGCAGGGCCAACCCTCACCACCCAAACCAGAGAAGGTCACGGGCCGGGCTACTCGCCCGCTCTCCCCTTCAAAACTCTGGGGCAGGGCCAACCCTCGCCACCCAAACCAGAGAAGGGCACGGGCCGGGCTACCCGCCCACTCCCCCCTCCAGTGAAGACCTCCGGGGCAAGCTTATGAAGCTTCGCCACCCAAATCGGAGCGCCATATGCGGGATAGGCGACAGCGCAATACCCGTCCGACTATAGAGGCTGCGGGGAGGCGACGGCGCAATACCCGCCCTCTCAAATACTCTGGGGCAGGGCCAACCCTCGCCACCCAAACCAGAGAAGGGCATGGGCCGAGCTATGCGCTCGCTCCCCCCCTCAAGAACTCTGTGGCAGGGCCACCCTCACCACCCAAACCAGAGAAGGGCACGGGCCGGTTTACACGCCCGCTCCCCCTCCAGAACTCTGGGGCAGGGCCAACCCTCGCCACCTAAACCAGAGAAGGGCACGGGCCGGGCTACCCGCCCGTTCCCCCTCCAGTGAAGATCTCCGGGGCAAGCTTACGAAGCTTCGCCACCCAAACGGGAGCGCCATATGCGGGGCAGGCGACAGCCCAATACCTGTCCGACTATAGAGGCTACGGTGAGGCAACGACCCAATATCTGCCCTCTCAAAGACTCTGGGGCAGGGCCAACACTCGCCACCCAGACTAGAGAAGGGCACGGGCCGAGCTACGCACTCGCTCCCCCCTCAAGAACTCTGGGGCAGGGCCAACCCTTGCCACCCAAACCAGAGAAGGGCACGGGCCGGGCTACATGCCCGCTCCCCCCTCCAGAACTCTAGGGCCAACCCTCGCCACCCAAACCAGAGAAGGGCAAGGGACGGGCTACCCGCCCGCTCCTCCCTCCAGTGAAGACCTCCAGGGAAAGCTTACGAAGCTTCGCCACCCAAACCGGAGCGCCATATGCGGGGTAGGCGACGGCACAATACCCGTCCGACTATAGAGGCTGCGGGGAGGCGACGGCCCACTACCCGCCCTCTCAAAGACTCTGGGGCAGGGCCAACCCTCGTCAACCAAACCAGAGAAGGGCACAGGCTAAGCTATGCACTCTCTCCCCCCTCAAGAACTCTGGGGCAGGGCCAACCCTCGCCACCCAAACCAGAGAAGGGCACGGGCCAGGCTACACGCCCGCTCCCCCTCCAGAACTCTGGGGCAGGGCCAACCCTCGTCACGCCCTGCTTCCCAAAAACGTGGAGGCGAGACGTGAGAAGGTCCGCTCAGACTTGAAGCTACAAAGCTGCAAGTCCGATAAGCGTCAATAAACAATAATAGCATGTCCTTACAATTGCAATACGAAACAAAGATAATAAAAGACATGAGACAAAAGGTAAATCTCAAAATATCCATAATAATAAATTTCAACATCGCAGAAAAGCCACCAGGCTAAAATAAAAGATTCTAAAAAGAGGCCCCAGCATGGCCAACAAAAGTACAACGTACAAAACAAGTAATGGTGCTACGCACCGACAACTAACAGCAACCTAAAAGAAGTAACTCAGAACA
Organism: Scilla litardierei; assembly: GCA_030789695.1. NCBI lineage: Eukaryota > Viridiplantae > Streptophyta > Magnoliopsida > Asparagales > Asparagaceae > Scilla > Scilla litardierei. The sequence goes on from CM061142.1 coordinate 525,264,172, forward strand.
GTCTCTAAGACTGTTCACCGGTGTCCACGAACTCCTCGTCAAACGTAGGCTCAGGCTCAGCGTCAGCAAACACCTCGTCCTCAACAACGGTCTCTGGCTCAGGGTCTAACATGTGACACCCAAAAGAGCAAGGGGCACATGTCAGCAAGTCTAAAAGACTTGTGCAAGGAAACTGAAAGTAAAGTAAAAGCAGCCTAGCAGTTCTAGCATGATGCAATGACATGGCAGTTAAAGTATGAGTGCAACAGGTAAAGTAAAGTAAAGTACAGCAAGTACAAGAGGACAAATAGCATGGCATGGCAATAGTAGCAACTACTATCAATCACAAGTCACGTTTTCATGTCGTGAACAGAGTTCACGCCTTACAGCTGAAGAGGCTGTACGGGCACACTTCTACGCTGAGTGGTCGCTCAACCCTACCCCTCCACGTGTATCGAGCCAGGGCCTTACCCCCGAACGGGAATGCTCGCTTCTGGATCACGAGCCAGGAAGTGTTTTTCAGGATGGCATAGGGGTGCACCTAGCCAGGACAAGCAAGTACAAGTATGTAGCGTGTGCTACGAATGCAACATTCAATGCATGGATGGCATGGCAGGTAGCAAAGCGTACAGGTAAGGAAAGTAAACATGACAGTTTAGTATGCATGATTAACAAGTTAAAAGGGGTAGATCTAGCTTCGTTGTCAAGCTAGATCAAATGAGGTGACGGATCTAGTTTCGTTGTCAAACTAGATCAAATAGGCGTCTAGCCAGCTATCATTTCACTGACTAGTCTCTTTTACGCTAAAAACAAGGAAGTGGCCTAAAAACATGGCCCTACGCAAGAGTTGGTAAGTTTCACTTGCCTGCAAGTACCACGTCTGAGAAACACCGTCCAACGAGTCCAAAGTCACGATTAACCTACGTGCACAAGTCCACCGGCATACATCCGTTTTATTAATCTTGATTAGTGAATTCTAAAACATTTAAAATACTTTAAAAACATTGATTTTAGTCTTGATTAGCAGGCAATGGGTTGGGGGTCCTAGGGGTGCAAAGCGTTACCTCAACACGACGCGAAAGCTACACTGGCGTCGGGTAGCGACGCCAGGGGTTGGAATAAAAGATCGCGCTCCAAGTCCAGATTCCAAAATAGATTCCTAGCTGGAAAGATCAGAGCAGCAACCGGAGCAACGAATCCAGATTCCAAAGCTAGCACGTGCGACGACGGGCTACGACGTATCGCAACGTCGTAAACGGTAAATCCTCGAAGAGAAGGCACCTAGGTGGGGCCCACAGTAGTCATAGGGACCAATAGGAGACCCATAATACCTCTGGAGAACTTGGGGGGCCCACGGTGGCAAGTGGTGCGACGGGTGTGGGGTTGCAACGATTGCCTCTCGGTCGGACACGCTTGGTGCGGGGACTTGGCTCGGTCGGTGCGGGGGAACGGGGCTATGCAGCGCTGCGGGTCGGTCACAGCAGCGGGTGCGGGGGTTTCCTTCGGTCGGTGCGGGAGAGCGGGCCGGTCGGGCGCTTGGGCGGGACGTTGCAATGTTGCAATGTTGCAACGAAGCGGGGCTTCGGTCGGTGTGAGCGGGTGCCTCGGTCAGACACGATGCGGATCGGGGTCTGCGAAGCGGGGGCTGCTGCGGTGCGGGGCGAAGCGGGTGCGGGCGAAGTTCTCGGTCAGACCGAGAGCTCCTCTCAGTCGGTGCGGGCGAACAGAGCGGGCGAAGGCACGGAGCGGAGCGGGTGCGGGGGCGGCTGTCGGTCGGTGCGGGGGATTTGGGGCGGTTTGGCTCGGTCGGACACTTGCGACGGCTGCAACGTTGCGACGAATCGTCGCAAGCGAGTTTTTGGATTTTGGGAGCTGCTAGGGTTATTTTCTTGCGAAAATAGGTCTTTCTAGGGATTTTTTATATAGTGTAGATGGGTTGACTTGGTCTAGGGCTAATTCTAATAGGATTAGGAGTCTAAAATAATTTAAAATTCGAATCTACCACTCCTAATCACGTAGGGATTGGGTGCGGCCAAGATAGGGGCTAGGATTTGGCTCAAAAATATTTTGAAGTATTTAAAACGTAATAAAATTTTATTTGGCCGAAAATACTTTAAAACGTAGCTATTAAAAATATTATAAACCTTGCTAAAAATATAAAGTAGGTCAAATGAACTCCAAAAATTATAAAATAAATGTCGGGGTGATCGTGATGACGAAAGGAAGCTAACTAAGAAGACAGATATCAATTTTGACGTCGAGTGACGAAACTAAAAATAGAAACGTCTCCCGTCAAAAGTGAAAATCACAACGTCTCTTCGAATAAGTTCAAATCGTGGGAGAACGACCCAAGAAATGTCGTTCCAAGTTAGTGCCACAATTTACTACTCTTAGAGACATTCACAACGGCATATCACACTAGAGTGTTCACAAACAAACAAAGTCTAAAATAAATACATGCACGGTCAAAAGCACGTGCACGAACAACGTACAACGAAAAGTGGTCGTTACATCCTCCCCACCTTAGAAATGATTCCATCCTCGGAATCAACATCAAGCACTGCTCGAGAAAAGGTGTGGGAATCGCTCTCTCATCTCATCCTTATGCTCCCAGGTGGACTCACCAAGGAAACCGTGACGCCACTGCACTCGAACCAAGTCGACGGTCTTATTCCTCAGCTGCTTCTGTCATCGATCCAGGATCTCAACTGGCTGCTGATCATAAGACAGATCCGGACGAACCGTGATCTCTGAGAAATCCACAGCATGGGATGGATCACTAACGTATCGACGTAACTGAGATACGTGAAATACGTCGTGAACTCCCTCTAGTGACGGTGGCAGTGCCAAGCGATAAGCCACAGCTCCAACTCTCTCCAGGACATCAAACGGCCCAATGTACCTCGGACTCAGCTTGCCTCTCTTCCCAAAACGGATAACTCCGCGGTTCGGAGAAATCTTCAGAAAGACATGATCGCCAGGCTGAAACTCCAAAGGTCTCCGTTTAGCATCGGCCCAATGCTTGAAACGGTCCTGCGCAATCCTCAGCTTCTCCCGGATGTTCCTCACAACATCCACGGACTCCACAATCATCTCCGGTCCTAACAGCTCCTGATCTCCAATGTCATCCTAGCTCAGTGGCGATCGACATTTCTTTCCATATAGCGCGGCGAAAGGCGCCATTCCAATACTCGCCTGGTAGCTGTTATTGTAGGCAAACTCAACGTGATGGAGATGATCCTCCCAGGATCCCTTGAAGTCCAACATGCACGCTCTCAGCATGTCCTCCAAAATCTGAATCGTCCTCTCGGACTGGCCGTCCGTCTGCGGGTGGTACGCCGTTGACCGGCGCCCCGCGTGATGTGCGCGGCGGCGCGGTGTCGTTTACCGCAAGTTTCACGGTTAGTGTAGGGTGCGGGAATATCGAACTCAGGGAGGCGAGGTTGTGCTTGGGTCAGGTAGGACCTAAATCACCCCGAGGGGCGAGCTAGCCCGAATCGGTGGTTGGTTGTCACGAAAGGAAATGAAAGCGTATGAACAAAAAGAAAGTAAACCCGGGACTTTGGTTTCCGACCCGACAAGAGACTCTCGCCGCTACGGCCTACGGGTATGGATAGCGATCGGGATTAGGGTCTAATGGTGAGACGTTGCCTCTGAAAGTGGTACCGGCGTCCCATGGGCCCGATATTCCGGTCGGTGCCCAGGATGATACACCGGACTTCCCGGATTCGATCAGTGGGCACTCCCGTGTCCATAAACACTGATCGATCCTGGGAGCACTAAGTCCGCAACGATATCTCCCGACGTCTCATCCTGCCGCTCCCGCGTGCTAGGATTCGGCGTCTACGCTAAAGGCGTGAGCTTTGGCTAGGGAGTCAACCGCCAAGTTTATTCCCCCTTGGCCCGACGGTCAAAGGCGGTCTTTTTCCCGCCGATGACAATGAAACACCCCGCGTAACCGTTAGATTCCTACTCCCTATCGATTTCCTAACCCTATGGACGCATCGGGAAGAGCCCCCGAAGGGGCTTCCACCAAAATCCCAGATTTGGGAACTACTCACAAAAATTCATGAAAAAGCAATCTAAATGAAATTTAACCGTTAGAATCATAATCCGACAATTGCAATGCGGAAGTAAAGGAGTAGTAAAGACAATACTAAAAAATTAGAAAGATCTGAAAACTTACTTAAGAGTAACAATTACAGCCGTCACAAGGAAATAAAACAGTAAAAAAATACAACTCTCCCGTTTCTGGAACCCTAGGGGTCCTATATATAGATTTTCGGATCAACCGATCGGGTGACAAGTCAACCGATCGGTTGATCCGTTACAGATAAATCACAGAAAACGGCGAGTTTTCACCCGATCTCATGAACCGATCGGGTGAGTTCTTGAGCGACCGGTTGGATCTTGGAGGAGTCGGGTGAACCGGTCGGTTCGACGCCCGTGTCTTCAGCTCTTTTTCTCAGCTACAGATGAACCGATCGGGTGAGAGTCACCCGATCGGTTGGAATTCTGCTCGAAAAGACAGAGAACAGCCGCCCACAGAACCGGTCGGGTGACTTCTTCGTGAGCTGCGGTAGCGGTCGATTGGTGCACGCGTGCATCACCCGATCGGTTGGAGATGACCAACCGACCGGGTGAGGGGCAGAAAGATGAGTACTTCGCCGTTTGACCCCCTGGATCACGCGTGACTTCTCCCGTTGCTCCGGGGACTTGGGATATCATCGTAAAAGGTCCCCTACGTGGTCGAACTCCTGCAATCATGGACAAACAAAGAAAAGTGAAAGAAAACGGGAAAACATACGAAAACGAACAAGAGACGGCGGAAAATACGGAGAAACACAAAAGAAAACGTGCGTGCATATATGAAATATAGACGCACGTCAAAATCCCCCAAGCTGAACTCTTCCTCGTCCTCGAGGAAGACGAGTGAGAGTGGGAGCTCGGAAGGGAAATATAGAGAGGAAGAAAGAAAAAGAAAACTCTAAGCCCTAGATCGTCCATCAGAGCCATCAAAATCAAAAACGACACACCCAGCAAGCAAACGCCAAATCACACCACTAAACCTAGGAAAGCGGGTCCAAATAAGTGTCGTGGGTCCACGCAGTGAAGCGCGAGTGAGCGTGGTCGTGTGCTAGCAAATGGTGATGCTTTCTACGATGTGCTACGAGGCTCGATATACACAAATCCAAGATATGACCCAAATATCGAATCGAATTGAATTAAGCGGCGAATATAAGTTCGAGCATGCATGAGAATAGAGAGAATAGGAGCGTATCATGCATCGGGGACTCCACAACTAGGGTTAAGGAAATCACGCCACTATAGCCTAGATACTAGCTAAATAGCTCCTAAGCCAAGTGTCTTTGATAACGACGGGGGTTGAGATGATGTGGAGAAGAACACTCGGTGCAAATTCTCGCCTTCCCTTTGTTCTTGGCAAGTATGAAAATATTCACACGGGAATTTTTTTGGGTTTTGGGTATTTGCATATTTTTTTTGGCTTGTTGGCTATACAATCTTTTTCTTTTCTTTTTGGGTTTTTCATTTCTTTTCTCCCATTTTTTTGGATTTTTGGGTTTTTGGCTATACACTTGTGTACTCTCCCAAGTGGGAGAACGGTACACGACGAGGGGATTTGCACCAAGTAAAACAAGAAGAAGTCGAAATCTAAACACTTGGGCAAAGGGAACTATTCTCGATAAATAGAGCTCAGGCTAATTGGGTTATCCTAGTCCTTAGTTGTGGAATCCCGACGCATGTGAAATGAAGTATACGATATATATATAGCATGCATATAGAAGCAAATACCGCATATTCAATATAGGAGCATGATAATCTAGGGGTCATTCCTGGACAGGTATATAAAGTAAAATCACAAGGCAGAAGCACACCAATTGCTAGTCACGACACACGACTCACAAAAAGCTAAGTGGACCCACGATGCGTGAAATGCAAGAGGACTCGAAATCCTAGGGTTAGTGAGTGTGATTATCGATGCAATGCTAGGTGTGTGTGATTTTGTGGCGATTCATCATAGGATTCATTTCTAGGAGAAAGAGCTAAAGAAAGAAGGAAAAAAGAAAAAAGAAAAACACGATGGAAAATGACTCAAATAACGTAGAAAAACAACACAAATGACGCACGAAGTGCGACTCCCCCAAGCTGAAACTTGCATTGCCCTCAATGCAATAAGAGTGAGTACGGGAGGGCAATGAAAATGGGGGGGGGGGAATACACACAGACACGAAAAGAAATGAAAACGAGGAAAGCACATAGATAAAACTGAAAAAGAAATAAAAAACAAGATCAAAATCAAACAATACGAAAATAAAAATAGAATAAAATCACACGACACGACACTCAAAAAGTGAAAAACAAACACACACACAAAAATGAGAAAAACAAACAAAACACGACAGCACACCGAAACAGACGTCCCCCAAGCTAGACCAGAAAGTGCTAGCGAAATGATATGATCAATGAACTCCAGATATAAGCAAGGGGGCGTCAAAAACAAAACAAAGAAAAAGGTAAATCAAGAAAACAATCACGCAAATAGTCCCCTCCCTCCGATAGAGACAAAGTAGGGCCCCGAAAAGACAGATGGGCACAAAAGTGGGGGGGGGCAAAAGCGGGAGAGAAAAATCAAGCAGGGGCACCACCCTCTGGGGGTGGTGACGGGGGCCTGCGCAGGGGACCAGGGGTCGTGGGGGGTGGAATGTGGAGCTCGGAGACGTCGGGTGGGTCTTCGCGGATGTGGCGAACGAAGCTTTGAAGGAAGGGGAGGTCACGGTCGACGGATTCTTGCGTTATCCTATCACCCTGACCAGCAAGGAGGACCATGGCCGTGAATCGGTCGGCATGGTCATCGGATTGGAATTGCATCCCATATTCGGGATCGTAATCTGGAGGTGGGGAAGTGGTGCGTGGTGTGGTGGATGGGTTGGAGGTGGTAGGTTGTGTGCGACGGGTACGACGGGTGGGCCTAGGGTTCGAAGAGCTAGCGTCGGTGGGTTTAATACGGCGGGGAGGCATTGTGTCAGTGTTGTTTGTGCGCGTGGGTGTGTGAGAATACAGCGAATTCAACACAAACACAAAATACGAACAACAAGCAGACAGAATATTTGGGAAAAGATTAAAATTAAGTAAAGGAGCGAGGTTACCCAAAATTAGATGAAGATAGCTGCTCGTGGATGCCCCGATGCTGCTCGATTGGAAGCCGCAACGATCTCTTCGACAAGTTCCGAAACGGGGGGGAATGGGGGAAATCTAGGGTTTGTGTGTAGGGAGATGGCGGGGGAATGGAGAGAAATGATGGTGGATGGGTAGGGAAATGGTTGGGGAAGAAGATCGAGGCTGATCTTGGGGAAGAAAGCAGGAAGGCGCACGATGGGAGACGAAACGGCAGAGGGTCGGGCGATCGGGCGAGGGAGAAAACGAAGGGGTGTCGGGGGTGGTTATATAGGATTTTAAGTCGAACCGACCGGGTGACTTATCACCCGATCGGTTGACGGTTGGGTCGAAAATCTTGCCGAAGAAATGCTACAGGCGAACCGATCGGTTGACTTGTCAACCGATCGGTTGGCCGCTCCACTAAATTTCCCGAGAACTTAGGGCTTCTCACCCGGTCAGGTCAACCGATCGCGCTCAAACTCAACCGATCGGTTGATATTCCTCAAAATTTTCCGAGACTTCTCCCCAGCTCACCCGGTCTGCCACCCGGTCTCTTCATTACTCAACCGATCGGTTCATTCGGGGACAGATCTCGGCATGTATCTGATACATCCCAACCGATCGGGTGAGTTATCACCCGATCGGTTGGGGCTTGTTTCCTGCAAAAACCAAGAAATTTGATTAAGTCCCCTAACAGATGTTCCCGCGGCTGACTTTATTTATAGAAATAGATAAAGTAAAGTAAAAAATAATGCTAAAATTAGAGAAAAAGTTTAGAACATGGGTTGCCTCCCATGAAGCGCACTTGTTTAACGTCGTTGGCTCGACGCCCGCAAGAGATGCTCATGGTGGCTGATACGGGTGATGCCCAATCTTAGGCATCTCTTCCTTGTTGGAGCTGAAGGCGCTCGGGGTAGTCAGCGGCTGGAAAAATACTTGCTCGACCACCCTCCCTTTGTTCTTGAGATCCGGGGGCTTTTCCTTGGTGTTGGCGCTTCCCGCCATCTTTTTCAGGATTCGGACCTCGTCTTTAGTGAGGTCCGTGAGCTCTTTCCCCGTTCTCTTCACAGGAGGAAACTTGGGGAACCCGGGAGGGGTCGTTCTCGCTGCACTTGGTTTTCCAGCAGCGTCTTCGTCTTCGGGGCCTTCTTCATCTTCAGAATTCCCCAATTCATCGGGGGGGGTTTCTCAGGAGAATCTCCCAGGAGCTCTCCTCCACAGCCTTTTCTTCTTCTATCTCAAGCAGATTACACCGGAGGTCATCAGGAGGGTCGGGGTGCTTCATAGATAGTCCCAGGTCAAACTCAACTTTCTCTCCGCTGACGTTCAAGGAGAGTTTTCCGTTCTTCACATCTATAAGAACGCCAGCAGTGGCCATGAAAGGCCGTCCCAGGATGATGGGGGTGTGTGCGTCTTCGGGCATGTCCATGACTACAAAGTCCACAGGCACATGCACCCCTCTCACATTCACGGGGAGATCATCAACAATTCCCACCGGATATTTGACCGACCGGTCAGCTAGTTATAGGGTCATCCCGGTGGGCTCCAAATCACCCATTCCTATCCTTCTATACATTGACAAGGGCATCAAGCTAACACTCGCTCCTAGATCGACGAGTGCACGATTAATCTTCACAGCCCCGATCGTGCAAGGGATAGAGAAGCTCCCCGGGTCCTTGAGCTTTGGCGGGTTATCCCTCTGGATAAGAGCGCTACATTCTGCCGTCAGCACCACTTTCTCTTTTCTCGACCCTTTCGTCACCAAATCTTTCAAGAATTTTGCATAGGAGGGGATTGTCTCAATTGCCTCCAAGAAGGGGATTTGCAGGCTTAGGTCCTTGACCATGGCGAAGAACTTCCCATATTTCTCATCAATTTTTGCTTGAGCCAACCGTTGGGGAAATGGCACAACGGGTTTATAAACTTTTGGGCTCTCCTCCTCCTTCTTCTTCTCTTCTTCGGACACTCCCTCCGGAGTCGTGGGATTTGATGACGAAGCACCGATGTCGTTTAATTTTTCAGTCGGTCTCTCAACGACCAATGGTGCTTCCGGGTTGCTAGGGGGCACTCTAGTAGGAATTTGTGTCCCGCTTCTCAGAATGATAGCGGACACATTCGCGTGCTCGTGCACAAGTGCCGATGTTTGTGTTGCTCCTCGAGGGTTCACCTCCGGTTGTGGCGGCAATTGGTTTTGTGACCTTGCGAGGTTCGCCACCTGTAACCCCAGCTGGGTTACTTGGTCCGTGAGGGTCCGCTGGCCCATTTCCAGCTTTTGGTTGATCCTCTCCTGGTTGGTAATATATTGAGTCAAGAGAGACTCAACCGGAGAGACGGCCCTCTGCTGGCCATACTGCTGCTGCTGGAACGGCTGCTGATTCCTGGGAGCGTACGTTTGTTGCTGAGGTTGCTGCTGAAATGGTTGCAGCTGACCCTGATTCTGCGGTGGTCTAGCCGGCTGATAGATTTGTTGCTGCGGCTGCTGAGGCGGCGAGGGCTGAAATGGTGGCCGGTAACTGAAATTCGGGTGGTTCCGGTTGTTGGGAGAGTAGGCCGGGTTGGAATTTGTCCTTGGCGGATATGGCGCATTCCCCGTGGGGTTGTAAAATAGTGCGCTCGCCTGATCCAACGGTGGTGAGATGTCACCACCGTCGAATTCCCCAAGGAATTCGGACTCTACTGCAGAAACTTGCTGTGTACCGGCTCCACCGGCTCCAACCATCAGTGCGGAGATCTGGGTCGAAAGCAAGTCAAACTTGCTCGAAAGTTTGTCGACGTCCTCGACTCTGTGTATACCCCCAGTTCTTGGTGTGGCTCTCTCGTCACACCACCGCTCATTGTTTGATGCCATGTTTTCCAGAATATTCCCGGCATCTTCCTCGCTTCGGGACATGAAGGAACCCCCAGCCGCGGCGTCCATAGAAGATTTAAGGTCATCCCTCAGCCCATTGTAGAACAGATTGATAATCTGCCACTTCGGAAGCTCATGATGAGGGCATCTTCTTTGCATCTCTTTATATCTCGTCCAAGCCTCATGCAAGGACTCGTGGCTGGCCTGGGAGAAGGAGGAGATCTCACTCCTCAACTTCATGGTCTTCCCCGGAGGAAAGAACTTCGTCAGAAAAGCATTGGAGAGTTTCTCCCAGGTGTTGAAAGTATTGTGGTCCTTCCCCCTTAACCACTGCTTGGCCTTGTCCCGCAAAGAGAAAGGGAACAGCTTCAGACGGATAGCCTCTGTAGTGACACCATTAATTCTGAAGGTGTCACACTTCTCCAAGAAGGAGTCTAAGTGCTCTATCAGGCTCTCCATGGGCGCACCCGCAAACTGGTCCTGCTGGATCCATGTCACTAGAGACGGCTTCAGCTCAAAGCTTTGGGCCGCAATAGCTGGAGATCGGATGGCAGAAGTCGACTCGATGGATGGCATCGAGTACTCCAGCAGAGACTTGTGAGGTGGGGTGTTCTCCTCCATGGATTCGGGATCTTCCCTTCTTCGCTTCTCGGCGGCCAAACGCCTAAGGGTGGCGTTAATCTCTGGATTGAGGGGGATCAAGTCGTCAAGACTCCTTGAACTCCTGCGCATGAAAAACAACAGACACCCGTGAAGCGACAAGTGGGAAAGAAACAGATAAAATAAGAAATAAAAATAAGAAAAACAAATAAGAAAAAGAAAAACAAGAATGCGAAAATTATCGCGAGGTAGGGATGTGAGCTAGACACGAGGGTTCAAGAGATCCTAAGATATCAAGCACGTTGCCTCCCCGGCAACGGCGCCATAAACTTGACCGGCGCCCCGCGTGATGTGCGCGGCGGCGCGGTGTCGTTTACCGCAAGTTTCACGGTTAGTGTAGGGTGCGGGAATATCGAACTCAGGGAGGCGAGGTTGTGCTTGGGTCAGGTAGGACCTAAATCACCCCGAGGGGCGAGCTAGCCCGAATCGGTGGTTGGTTGTCACGAAAGGAAATGAAAGCGTATGAACAAAAAGAAAGTAAACCCGGGACTTTGGTTTCCGACCCGACGAGAGACTCTCGCCGCTACGGCCTACGGGTATGGATAGCGATCGGGATTAGGGTCTAATGGTGAGACGTTGCCTCTGAAAGTGGTACCGGCGTCCCATGGGCCCGATATTCCGGTCGGTGCCCAGGATGATACACCGGACTTCCCGGATTCGATCAGTGGGCACTCCCGTGTCCATAAACACTGATCGATCCCGGGAGCACTAAGTCCGCAACGATATCTCCCGACGTCTCATCCTGCCGCTCCCGCGTGCTAGGATTCGGCGTCTACGCTAAAGGCGTGAGCTTTGGCTAGGGAGTCAACCGCCAAGTTTATTCCCCCTTGGCCCGACGGTCAAAGGCGGTCTTTTTCCCGCCGATGACAATGAAACACCCCGCGTAACCGTTAGATTCCTACTCCCTATCGATTTCCTAACCCTATGTACGCATCGGGAAGAGCCCCCGAAGGGGCTTCCACCAAAATCCCAGATTTGGGAACTACTCACAAAAATTCATGAAAAAGCAATCTAAATGAAATTTAACCGTTAGAATCATAATCCGACAATTGCAATGCGGAAGTAAAGGAGTAGTAAAGACAATACTAAAAAATTAGAAAGATCTGAAAACTTACTTAAGAGTAACAATTACAGCCGTCACAAGGAAATAAAACAGTAAAAAAATACAACTCTCCCGTTTCTGGAACCCTAGGGGTCCTATATATAGATTTTCGGATCAACCGATCGGGTGACAAGTCAACCGATCGGTTGATCCGTTACAGATAAATCACAGAAAACAGCGAGTTTTCACCCGATCTCATGAACTGATCGGGTGAGTTCTTGAGCGACCGGTTGGATCTTGGAGGAGTCGGGTGAACCGGTCGGTTCGACGCCCGTGTCTTCAGCTCTTTTTCTCAGCTACAGATGAACCGATCGGGTGAGAGTCACCCGATCGGTTGGAATTCTGCTCGAAAAGACAGAGAACAGCCGCCCGCAGAACCGGTCTGTGAACCGGTCGGGTGACTTCTTCGTGAGCTGCGGTAGCGGTCGGTTGGTGCACGCGTGCATCACCCGATCGGTTGGAGATGACCAACCGACCGGGTGAGGGGAAGAAAGATGAGTACTTCGCCGTTTGACCCCCTGGATCATGCGTGACTTCTCCCGTTGCTCCGGGGACTTGGGATATCATCGTAAAAGGTCCCCTACGTGGTCGAACTCCTGCAATCATGGACAAACAAAGAAAAGTGAAAGAAAACGGGAAAACATACGAAAACGAACAAGAGACGGCGGAAAATACGGAGAAACACAAAAGAAAACGTGCGTGCATATATGAAATATAGACGCACGTCAGCCGTGCTGAAACTCAGACTCGTACCCAAGCTTTTCTGCAGACTCTGCCAAAACTAAGACGTGAATCTCGTGTCTCTGTCCGACACGATACTCACAGGGACTCCGTGAAGTCGTACGATCTCCTGCACGATTCACGTTCATCACTATCTAAACTAGAAAAAGGAAATAGAAACGGAGAGTAAAAGAATTTACCTCCATATATCTCCTCGCTAGTATCTCAGTAGACTGTCCTACTCGGAAGGGAATAAAGTGCGCGGATTTGGTCAATCGGTCTACGATCACCCAAATCGCGTCATTTTGCTTCGGACTCCGAGGTAGTCCAGTCACGAAATCCATAGTGATGTGTTGCCACTTCCACTCCGGAATCGAAAGCGGTTGTAGCAACCCGGCCGTACGCTGATGCTCCGCCTTTTCTTGTTGGCAAACCAAACACTTGGCTACACTACGAGCCATGCTCCTCTTCATACCGTGCCACCAAAAGGTCAAGCGGAGATCCTTGTACATCTTGGTGCCACAAGGATGTACAGAATACGACGAACTGTGTGCCTCCACCAATAATTCCTCTCTGATATCTCCAGCTGGCACACACAACCTGGCTCCAAATCTCAACGAACCATCCTCATGAATCAAGAAGTCAGTCCGCAGACCGGCTTCCACCTGCTCCCGAATCTTCATCAGCTTAGCATCTCCAGCCTGTCCAGCCTTGATCATATCCACGATCGTCGACTGTATATGCATACTCATCAACGAAGAAGTCTCTCCAGGAAGAATAATCTCAATACCAGTCTCGCAAAAATCCTGTTTCAATCTCCACTGCGAAGTCAACATCATCACCGCTGGAAGTCTACTCAGCGCATCCGGAACCACATTCACCTTGCCAGGGTGATACTGCAAATCAATCTCGTAGTCTGCCGTGAGCTCCAACCATCGACGCTGTCGCATATTGAGCTCCTTCTGCGTAAAGATATACTTCAAAATTTTGTGATCGGTGAAGATCTTCACTTTCTCACTCAGCATGAAGTGCCTCCAAATCTTCAGCGCAAACACGACAGCGGCCAACTCCAAATCATGTGTCGGGTAATTCTTCTCATGAGCCTTAAGCTGACGAGAAGCATACGCAACCACATGCCCATGCTGATGCAACACACAACCAAGACCCTTGCCAGAAGCATCGCAAAAGATCTCGAATCCTCCACTCCGATCAGGCACAGTAAGAACAGGGGCAGTCGTCAACCTCTCCTTCAGAACATCAAAAGCCTTCTCGCAATCATCAGACCAAACATAAGATACATCCTTCCGCGTCAGTCTGGTCATCGGCTCAGCAATCCGGGAAAAGTCCTTATTAAAATGTCGATAATATCCTGCAAGCCCAAGGAAGATAATATCCTGCAAGCCCAAGGAAACTCCGGATCTCGGACGCTGACTGCGGATCAGGCCACTCTCT